>CAAKHG010026912.1:5371-25239 GCA_901007715.1 Dactylopterus volitans | reverse complement strand
AAAGCATTTCTATGTGAGCATGTTGGAATGAGAAGTGTGTGTGTGTGTGTGTGTGTGTGTGTGTGTGTGTGTGTGTGTGTGTGTGTGTGTGTGTGTGTACGTATGGGTGTGGGCGTATGGGTGTGGGAGTATGTGTACGTGTGTTTGGTCAGGTGGGAGGAGGTGTGATGGGTTTTTTCACATTTCTCCCGCTGCATAACTAGACTCGCCCACTAAGCACCCTGGTGGTCTTGATCCAAACTAACGTGTTCACAAGTTGAAAAGGTTAAGAGCTGAACGTCAGACAGCCCACACACCTGGCCAGCCTCTAAAACCCAGACTGTAGGTGTGTTGTGACGTGACACAGCAGCGGGATCGGAATCGTGTTGGCGACAGTTTGAGTGTGAACTTTCGTTTGTGGAAAGTGGCGTTGAAATTCACAAAATCCTGTGGAAGTTAGCCAGGGTGACGATTCCTCCACAGCTCCAAGGCAGGTTTTGCGTTGTGTCGTCAAAAAGGGAACAATCAGTGGTGGGCTTGGATTTAGTAGTGGTCAACACACTCACTCTTTATATACCTAAAATTCAACAAATGGTGGCACCTAGAGTAACACCACTGAAAAGAGCTCAGTCCTTGAGAACATTAATTCAGGCCGCAGCCACAGTTAAAGGAATTCATGTTCCTCATTAGTTACTATTATACAATCGCTGAATTTTATTTCTTAATATGAAGTTCAAGTCTTGCTTAAGGCTATATAAATTATATTCTGGTGAGGAAATACTGACTCTTGGCACTGATTTATGTCCTAGAATATTAATATTTAAATATATATTTTACAGACTGTTTCTTTCTTACTGTCGAAATGGAAAGTCTCTCATTTAAAAAATAAAATTAAAAGACCAGAATCTTCATTGAAAGCATGAACTGTCAATGCACTCAATCTTGCAGGGCATTTTGAGTCATAGCCGAGTTATCTTAAAATTCGAAGATTATATTTTAAGATTGCATGCATTCAAAGATGTGGATGAAGATTAGGGGCATTAGAAAATAGCTCAAATGCTGTAAATTGCTGCCAAAATAAATGGGATTACTGGAGGGAGCCATTAGTGGGTGTCGAGGCATCGCACAGCGCTCTCATGGCAAAGGACTGGATCTGATCGCCCGTTTATGACTTCCACACATTGGAAATGCGAGCGAGATCAATATCATGGTCCTATGAGTCAATTTGGTTGTGTATCAACTTTAAGGAGGCTGAGTCATCTCCAGGTCTGCTGTCTAAAAACCCCACTTGGTAAATCCCCCTCAGATTCTTCTTTGTCTGAGGCCCGAACAGAGTGGGCTGTGCGACCCGAAGGGCAGCGGAGTCGTGTCATGACACCATTTACCACACGGGTCGAGCCTGTGGAGGCCACAGTAAGCTCTTTCCAAAGGGGTATCCAGTTATCCTCTGCTTTTGATGCGGAGAGGTTGTCCTATGTGTGCTGCCATCTGCAGGCTGGAGGCTGCAGCACAGTGACAGAAGCTACTGCTGTGGGAAGGTTCTCCATCAAATAATGTTTACTTTATTTCTACACCGTTTACATTGAATATACTACAGCCGAAATTAACGATCATTTCCATTGGTAATTACTCAGCAGCGTGTAATTTCGTTTCGATCTCTTGTCAATAAAATGTCAAGCCAGAGTGGAATGTGCATGTCGCGGTGCGTTCCATGTCTCTGGGCGAAAGGTGATGTCTCATTAAGAATCATTTTCTCAAGACCAAACCAAAACTGTATTCATTATCATCCAAGACAGAATAGCAATTAGTAGAATGTCTTAAATATGATTAGTTATCAAAATAGCTTATAGCAAATCGCAAATAGCTTTTTTTTCTGTAACCAATTTGCTGTGCTGAAAGGGCTTCAGCTGATTTTTTTTTTTTTTTTTTTGTGTGTGGATCTTTGCTTATGCCAAGACTTCACCATCAAGACAAAATGCCAGTCCTGCTTTTGGAGAGAAACGTAGGAGTTGCTAGTCTAAGCTGCTAGACCAGAGAGTTTACCTCACTAAAAATAGAACATCATCCAACCGAAATCTCACGTGCGTGTTATTACACAAAGGCTGCGAATGGAGATGTCAAAACATCCAGAGTATGGTGGAGCATACGAATATGTCTGTCTGTCTGTCTGTCCGTCTGTCTGTCTGTCTGTCCCTCTGCCTGTGCATCTGTCCGTCTGTCTGTCCGTCTGTCCGTCTGTCTGTCTGTCTGTCCCTCTGCCTGTGCGTCTGTCCGTCTGTCTGTTTTTAATCACATCCCGTTTTGACCAGTTCATCAGTGTCAAATGAAGGGCTTCTCCGAAAGTAATATTTATGTTACAACTTACGAATATTAATTGGTTCTTTGCAACTCCTTGTCATCTTCTTTTATTTTTCTGAAGCATTTGAGCCAAAAGAGATTTTACCACATTTCATAGGGTCTGACAGACTTAACTACCCATTAGATGTCAAAAAGTAAAATAATCATCCATTGTGCTTTTCCTCTTTTCTTTCATTCTGCTCAATGAATACATGATTTTGTTTGGTGCAAAGCAGGTTCAAAATCCTGGGGTTTACCTTTGAATAACAGGGTTTGCAAACTGCTCATTTATGTGACTTATTTTCATCCAAATTTTATTGAGGCTGATCTGAGAGACTCACTTCTAAATGCAATATGATTTAATGTCTGGTGGCCACAGAGAGCACCTGCTGTAAACACCCACTTTATTCTGTCTTCACGCGACGCACATTCGCCCTCACCACTGGCGGCACCTGCAGCAGTTAAAAAGAAATTAGGTTTTCTGGTTAGACGTCGGTATCAGCTGTGACAACAGCTGCATGGGAGAGGTGCAGCAATGTGCAGCTACAAGCAATATTGCTGTTATGTCACCATCGTCGCATCATCTTGACATAAGCTGTGCCAAATTAATTTCCACCTAACAGAGGTTTTTGATTGACATCAAGGTAACAGATGCAACACCTGCTGGTCATGTCAGCCAGTCACTTCACTCTTAGAAATGAAATTCTTGTTTTAATTGCAATTTTTTTTTTTTTTTGCATTCATTTAAGCTCAGCTTTTGGTTTCCAAACCTCGTCCTTGAAACGGTTCTTTTGTAAGCATCCTGCATCCTGTCCTCTCTGATACGGGCATCTTTGTTCACACTTTGAATCCCAAGTTGTAGTCGTGTCATGGCAAGGACAAATATCCATATTTCATTTCCCTTACACCCCTCTATACTGTTGTATGTCTTTACCGCCGGATGACCCCAGGGTCTCAGCGGGGATGTTGTCTCTTTGATATATCCACATGGTTGAAGAAGCATCATCCTCAGTTAAACATACGACTTAAATGCTGCTCATCCTGGCCAACCAAGCAATCAGTGAATCCTCACCTGTCACCCTAAACGTCCTCATGTCATGTGACATTGCCGTCTGCACAAAACAAAACAAAACAAAACAAATTCATTCCAGACTGAGAGAATGTGAAATAAAAGAGCCACCAAATGCTATCGAGGAAGGGCGTCCTTCATCTCCTGAGACCACCTCCTCTCCTGCCGCGACACGCCAACATGCTCGTCTCACGCTTGCAATTACTTACTTGAAGCCACGGCCTCCTAAACTGAAGCTCCTCACTTGGAAGTCACTTTGTATGAATGTAATACACGGATTCAGCAAATGCTGAAACAAACAAACAAACAAAACAACAACAACAAAAAAAAAGATTTTGAGAAATTGATCTACACACCTGATTGGAGACCATGGAATTCCCAGAGCCTTCCCAAAGACCAGTGATGGAGCTGAGCGGCGTCTCTGAGCCAGGTTTCTGAGATGCTGCAAGACAAAAAGATGAAGCTTCTGACAATGTCAGTCACTGATGGCAACTAACTGCCTTCTCAGTTGGTTTTAAGCACACTGTTGTCTATACTATGTTGTCTACACACTATGTCTGTTATTTCCACCCACTTCCAGAGTTGGGTCACTGGTGACTGTAGGAATCATCTCATCTCACCGGTTTCCACCTATTCCGGCTACAGGTCGAGCCAATCCCAGCTGACAAGGGGCAAACGGCGGGGTACACCCTGGACGAGACGCCAGCTCATCGCAGGGCCACATGAAGGACAGACAACCACTCACACTCGAACACACACCTACGGGCAATTTAGAGTAGCCAATTAACCCCAGCATGCTTTTGGAGGTGGGAGGAGAGAACCCACGCAGACACGGGGAGAGCACGCGAACGCCACATAGAATTGGGAATCGAACCTGCGACCTTCTACCTATGAGGCAACAGTGCTAGCCACCGCACCACCCCCGTAGGAATCAAAAAAAAAAAAAAAAAAAAGGTGTTGAGGAGCACCATGAAGCACCAGGATGAGACAAATGTTGTGCAGTAGAAAGCTTAGTTACTCCATTTAAAATGTAATGGAATAGAAGTGAAAAGGTAAATCCATCTCTAAGTGACAGAGTCAAGTCACCTTTGATTTCTGTCCATCACTGTGTGTGACTGTGTGTGGCTGTGTGAGATGGAGGGGGATGAGCTTGTGAAATCAGGCAGTCAAGCAGCAGTGAGGCTGCAGTGCTCAGCCTCACTGTCTGCGGCAAATATCAAAACAATGACTATAACATTGTCTTATTAAGTGGCTTGCCTGAACTACCATGAGGCTACATCCTCAGGTTAAGTGTGTGGCGGCTTTTAACAGGGCCAATTATGTAGATGGTTAGAAAAACAAGAGTAAAAACATACGCTGGAACACACGGAACCACCGACTCTAAGTCCATTTTTGTAAGGTCCGGTTGACCTGATTCAGTTTCCTGGGATGGATTTCTAGGACGACATTTCAATTCCAACATGAACCACAGAGGAAATTTTTGAAATATAATCACCTTCCTGTTGTTGTTTGTTTCTTTGTGAAATGAGTCATCGCACTGCAAAATACAGTACACCATTAATGAAATACATTATCTACACTACCTGTTATCATTTACTATCAATTCAGTTCAATTCAATTGTACTTTATTAATCTCTAGGTAGGGTTCCCTCAGGGAAATTAGCTTTCCAGCACACCATCAACACCAAATAGTAAAAAGTGCAAGCCAGTTATAAATAAAAGAATAAGAATAAAACATAAAGAAATACAATATAAGAAAAATATAAAAGACAATGGGTAAAAAAACACAATTTAAAAAAATAGCAGCATGCCCATGAGATAGACAATGTTATTAAAGTGTCAAGTGGCAGTAAGTGCAATCTATTATATGTCTATTCACATTATACGCACAAACATCTTTCTCTGTTGTGTACAAAATGGTTAGATGTTTCAGTGCCTTACGATTTGGAGCAGTCTTAAATCTGTTTTTGCCCTCTTAAAGTGCCAATAGTTTTGCTTTAACTTAACATTATGAAGTAAATGTTTCTGACTGGACTTATTTTCCATGCAGCTGTTGGTTAATTTTCGAGCTGCCAGCACCAGCAGTGGCAGCGTTGCATTCAAGAACATGCAGCACACTGACGTTTCCTGCCAGAGCCATTACATTGCGCAATCAACGTTTATCACCTAATTAAGACAAAAAACATCTTCATTTTGCCATTCTAATAAGCATTTAATCCAGATTCAATGCAATTCCATTTTACTATTATTCATCATCATTTAGGTGATCAACAATTTTTAAATCTAAAAACTCTCTTGTTCATTCCATTATTATGCCATGTTCCTGTCAACTAGAAAATTTCAGTGTCCTCAAAATTATGACCAGTGAGTCATAAGATATAAGTATTAGGTAGCTTGCAGTTATGAATTACTGTTAAGACAATGAAACACTATTCCCTACTGTAACCATTTCTAATTTATCTCTTCAGTCTCCCCACCAGGAAGGGGACCCCTGTTTTATTAACTAGGTGAAAAGCAAACAGATTTTCCATCCTCTTGTTCCCTAATTGCTGAACAAACTGCGAAACTGGGTTAAGCGGAATTGACAACTGAGGGGGGGAAAGCAGAGAAACAAAATAAACAAAAGGCAGGGACACTTGACAAAGCATCTCTTTCTGGCCTTTCTGTGCCCAGAACTAGGCACGTCCAATCACTCACGACGACCCAACAACCAGGACATAAAAGACCAGGGTGGCGGCTGCTCAGATATAACACGAGAATCCTGTGGCCTGGTGCCCCTGGTGGCAGCACCATGTCAGTGCCTTTCAAAATACACATGACGAAAGCAATTCATGGGATCCCTCTGCCATCTCTCTGACTGCACGTTAAGTTGCAACAAAGAAAGGGTGGGACACCAACTTGCATTAGTGGCTCCATCATTCACACGCTGCACGCTGAACGCCTGCAGCTAGTCAGTTAGTGTGACTGCTAGCCGTTAGTCATTATCCGCATTTTCACACACAACCGCTGTGGGTCCAGATCTTGAAGGTCACGGATGATAATGAGATCAATCAGAACAGTTCTGTCTCATTGAATTTGTAATCCCATTTACATAAGAGGGCCCATGTCAGGAGGAAGGTTGGATGAAGCAAGCACCTGAAATAAGACTGATCCCATGTTGCAACAGTTTTCACATCATCAAAAGAGTGTATTTTATAAAACGATTGTCAGAATTGTCACTTACCTGTGTGGGTTTTTTTTTTTTTTCGAACCCTGACAACATATATGCCAAACCATAATGCATGCATACACCTTCACCCAAACCCTGTTTTTTTTTTTTCTCAAAACCAACCCAGTCTTTCTTGAACCAAAACGCAAGCAGACTTTAACCGTAATGTTTGCCCAATGGGCCCAGTCCTGCAACCCTCAGCTTAATGCAGCTCGAGGGAAAAGATCATCAGGTTTCTCACATTGACTTAAATGCCCTTTCCACACCCTTATAATGCAACGCAGCCTTCAGCTTTCTCCCATACATACATAGAAATGGTGCCATAAGAGCATAAAGGGCTCTTTTTGTTGACATCACTGTCAGATTCACCAGACAATTAAGAAGCAGCATCTCACACTGAGTCACACTCAGTGGTCGATACCAACAGGATCTTTTTCACCTTTGCCATGAATGGCAGATCAATACTTACAGGATGCAGAGAAGCTGCAGCATCATCATAACTTCCCCTCCTCATTGCCACGATTCCATAATCCGGAGTGTCCATAGTGGTGTCTCCTAGCGAGCCCTCGAACCCCTGTTGTCCTGCACCCAAGTTTGTGTGGTCGGTCTTAGTTCTGCAAGTAGGGAGAAACAGACCGAGTCCCAGTTCCAGCGATATGCTGCAAATGAGCAAGCAAGCTGCTTCAGAACGACACCGCCGGTCCTGCAGCAAAGCTTCCCCTAACTGGTGCTAATGAGGGTTAGAACAATGGGGGCCCAGCTGGCATACAAAAGACAAGAGAGAGGGGGGTTTGTGCCTGACCTGGACCCACATTGCCACTCTGATCTGAGCCCCCAATGCCAACACTACCCCTCTGCTAACCCCCTCATCCAACCATCCATACATTCCACCCTCCCTTCATCCCTCCATCCTGTTCTGCTCCAGTGGGGCAGCTTCCTCTCATGATGAGATCATCACGTGTCCCATCGGGGGCCTGATGTCTGATGGCCTGATGTCATCCCCCGTTTTCCAGGCTAACAAGGGTGAGATGCCGTGACAACGCCTCTGAAACACAGGAGAGGTCTCGCAGATCATCCCCATTTCCCCCTACATTCATCTGTTGCACTGTTTTCCTTTTGCAATTATGATTCCCTGGTTTTACGTTTGTATAGTGCACATGTGTTTTTGTGCCGTGTGGGTTAAGGTTCAAAATTCTCGCAAGCATACCTGAGCATTTCAGCAGAAAAGGATCCACCTGACCTTTGCTGACATGAACAGGAGATCTTAAAGAGAGGAGTTTTAAAAGTGATTTTTTTTTTTTTTTTTTTTTTACGGCTTGTGTATTTTGAGTGTGTCTATTACTCCAATAAAATGTACAAATATAATGTAACGCTTTTTGCTTGTGACCTGAAAACAGTAATGTTCCTGCTGATCCATTCACATTGCTGATAAAAATTCATATTCCTGGTCGTATTCTGCGCAGATGCACTGCACAAGCGCTGGCTTTTCTTTTGAGCGTGCATCTTGTCAAATCGTGACACATCGGAGTGCAGCTGGCGAGCTGCGTACTCTGAGCTGACCAACCACTGGCTGGTGAGAGCCCGTGTGGCTCAGACTGCTGTGGAAAACCCCGGTCGAGACGTGTGTTCTGAGCGCGCTACCCACAGGAACGCTCTTCAAATCGAAGACGTGCGCCACGTGTGTTAATCGCAAAAGGCAACCTTATGTCTGCATCATCCTTACCAAACTCAGAAAAACTATACATGTAAACACACCAAGTCTCTCTCGGTATCTAGAATTTTGGACATTAGGAGGATAAAACTGAAGATTATCCAATAGCTAGAAAAATAAGTGAGCAGACTTAAAGAGAAGCAGGTCACCTCCAGCCAACCCACGGAAACACCCACTGCCCTGCTTCTCACAATACCAACAAAAGAGGGAAACATAGATGCTGCTGTAATGTCAGTTATATCTGAACTAGACGGTATGTCTTCATTGAAAGTCTATCGTGTTTACTTATTGCGTTTCGCCCCATCTCTTTTTTTTTTCTTTCTATAAATGGCAGCAAAACATCAAGAGTACTTTTGATGAATTACAATTTAAAGACTTTAATTTGAGCGCGTCCCTCTTGCAGGGTGGACAGTTTCAGCTTCCCATTTTATTATGTTCAAGTCAGTGTTCTCCAGTTAATGAGGTTTCCGGTTCTACAATGTAATGACTCAACCATGCTGTAAATGAAGCTTCGGGGAAGGTGTGAGATACGTTCCTCTATAGGCGAATACCTCATTTCAATTGTCATAATTTAGCTGTGTTTTTCATTTAAAGCTTTCCTTCCTTTTGAACCATTATGGATTACTATGATATTGTGATGTATTTTCTGCTCTTTTGACTCCCCAACCAATTCACTTTATACTAATTGTGCCAACTTGGAAGCTCCTGTTCTCATCCAAAAATTAAAGCCGCTGATGTTTGGTAAAAAGAGGAAGACTCCTGATCACATTCATGTCTTTGGAAAATTCAAGCTTTAAACTATTTGCGCTAAAGAGAACTGATAACAGCCCCTTTGTCCTTTTTGTTGTTAGTGTTGGTGGCTGGTTTGATATTGGCTGTCTGGTGGAGCAGCACATTTTAGTATTGTATCATGGTCGCCGCTGAGATTTTGCATTTCCATAAAGAAAGAAAATCTCATTAGGCAGTTTTTTAATTGGCAGTCACTTCCTATGCAATAAAAGCAAAAATGGTGAGAAGTCTTTCATATTGCTCATCTTGCAAGACATGCAGCATTTTAGCTGGAGGACTAAGTGAATACATTTTTCATCTAAAAACTATTCCTCATGTTTGCTGAAAATTTATCTTTTCATAGCTAACCACAATTTTGCATCATTTTGACTCACTGCACACACTTAACTCTGCTTCTCTCAGTCCTGGCTTGAATGTTGAAGTGAATGCTGGAATAGTGAGGGACACCAGAGCTACTTTTTCGCCGAGCCGACGAACTGGGACAGGTCTCGCTGGCAGATGTGACACATTCTGTCCATAAACGTGGCTTCTGGAAGCTGTGGCCGCTGCTGCTGGCGCCAAGCCTTTACTGACTTTCATCATGACTAGACAAAAATTGAAATTTTCTCTCTCTCCTGATGATATCTTGACTGATTTCAATAAACCTTGTGCGATCCAGATCATTCAGATAAAAGTACAGTTCCCTACATCATCGGGTTTACACTTAAGCCCACATTGTAGCCTTGAATTATGGTGAAATATTGTTCATATGAAATAAGATATAATGTAATTAATTGATTAATAAAACTGAATAATTATGAAATATTTGTGTTGTCGTGTTGATTTTTTTTTTAAATATGTGTTGAAGTTTGAGATCCATTTAAAAAAAAAAGGTGCCTGTGTGACATGAGACACCCAAACTCATACTGAAACACAATATTACATGGAATACACATGCTCATACACAAAGTGTATAAGCATTTAATGTGTCATTTAATCTTCTGCTTTTAGCTTGTTCTGGACTGTTTCTCTTGTTACTCATTTTTAATATCCACTCAAGCTGCGACACACTCAAACGCCACTCTTCCTACAATCAGCTTTCATCTGGAGGCAGGTGAGTTCAAACAGGGAACCGTAATTAAGGCTTGTCGCCTGTTTGGAGAGCAGGAGGCCCACTATTGCCTCGCTCATTAATGCAGCCTCTTGTCAAGATGTTACATAATCCATAACAGACAAACACACACATACACACACACAAGCCTGATACATCTCATTGCTTGACTGTAACCTTCTGTGTGTGCGTGAGATTGCGTGTGATTGTGATTGTGTGTGTGTGTGTGTGTGTGTGTGTGTGTGTGTGTGTGTGTGTGTGTGTGTGTGTGTGTGGGTGTGTGTACTTGTAACCATGACACCTCCTACACTCTTACACGTTTGGTGAATTCAGCTCAGTATTCTGAGCCAACAGATAAACATACGGTGGTGAAAACATAAGCTTCCTGTAAACCTTCACCTCGGTTTTCTGCTAACAAATAAACAAGCAAACCACGTAACACAGATGAAAATACTGTGTAAGCCCCAAACACATGATATTACTGAAGTGCCATTAATTCCAAATCTTACAATTATGCGTAGCTGCTGATAAAATCAAATCAATTCTGGCCTTTTTGTGGCTCGATAAACTGTCAGATATCGTTTTGTGATTTTGTGCAGGCTCACTCAATAAATTCGATTAGGTCCTCAGCGTCACCCTGTTACTAATGACTGAAACATACCGTTGTGCCGCGCTGCATTTGGACAGCCAGCGTTTGGTGCGAGAGCCAGGACTCGGTGGAGCAGGCTGCCTGACGGCGTGAGGAGCCGCAGCTCACCCCGTTGAAAGCTGCTCAGTAATGTGATCAAGGAACTCTTGCTCTTCTTCACTTCTTTTGTCAAGTCAACAAGCTTGTAATTTGCTACGGCGCCTGCATGGCCTGTACATCCTTTGTTCTCGTCCATGTATTTGTGTTTTTGTCGAGGTGACGTTTCCTCGCTCTGACCGGCTGAGGGACCGCAGACGCAAATTTGTTTTCAGACATAATCTGCTACGGTGCATCGAATGGGACGTCTCGCATTGTTGCAGTTTCAAAGCCGCTGCTGACAATGATGGCGGTTGTGTAGAAAAGATGAATGAGCCGTGCAAAAGAGTAGAAGGTGCTCCTTAACAAGTGAGAGCACCAGAAATCATGAATATAGATGCAGTGTGAATCACCGGGACTGAGAATTAAGATATTACATGCGTAGGGACTCTGCTGTGTGAGGGAATTTTATTTCTTTCCATTTATTCAGCTGTTGAAATACGGCAGAATTATACAGAATATAAATTTGAGAATAAAATGGTTGCTGAGAATGATGGATCATAATATATCCACAATTTAAAAAGAGTGGCATTTAAGTATTATTCGCAGTTCACATCAGATAATAATAATTTACTATGATTTCAGTGTCACAACTGTGAGGGTTTACCCCCCCGCCCCCCATAGTTGATGAATTAGACTGCAATGGAGAGGGGGAGAATACATCGTCATGCATCAGTATTAAGAGTCAGTCGTTGATGCTTAACTTTTAAAATGCCCATTGAATCAGCAACATAAAAAAATCCCTATATTTTCATGAAAAAAATACATTGCAAACATGAGGATACATTCAAATAATGTATGCATATGGATACATCCATAAATCAAAAAGCCAGATAGAAGAATACCGTGTACTGTATGTCCACATTTGTTAATTCAGCAGACCAGCATTTTTACAGATAAACACTGAACACGCATAAAGTCTACAAAATATTAAAGACACAGTCCAGACATGATTGTACACACAAGTGCTAGCACACAGAATGAACAATTATAAATAACATCACACTTTCAGCAAGGTTTCATTTAGAGAAAGAGCCAGCAGGTCTTGCTGTTTCTTTGTGTTCAGTAGTGGAGGCAGCGTGAGCAGCTGACATGGCAACATCAATCGACTGTAAAAAATAATAAAACAAACAAATAAATAAATAAATAACAAAAGGCAACTGCAGGCTGAAATTATAGCAACAGAGAGCAACCGCCAGTAGATAAACAGAAACTCACACAGGAATGATCATTGTGGTGCTGTAAAGCTGCCACACGTTGACCCACTAGATTGTGCTAATGCTTGATTATTAGGGTAAAGGCAGTCTGTACACCGTAGACATCAGCCAAGGCCAATACAAAAACAGTATGCAGTACAGCAAAATTCAACTCTGCAAAGCAGCAGACGTGGGTGAGAACATAACCTAACAATATAATTGTGAATATGTTAAAGGAAAAACGGACATAAATTATATTCAAACCTGTACAAAAAAAAAAAAATCAACATTGGACTTTGCCTAGGCAGATTTCCCGATTTCCTTTTGCTCAGAATGGCTCTTTAAGCTGAATCCACTTTTAAACCTCGCACCTGTTTCAGTAAACACTACACGACACTTAAAATGAAATCTGCTCGGGCATTTCTATCAGAATTATCCTGGTCAAAATAGCTGCGATTCACAAGTTTATACTGACAATTATCAGAATATGGCACGAAAACAACCCCAAGGAGACACATATCTGTATTTCTATGTTTGTGACGTAAGATTGCATCGGTTAGGGCACAGCCTTTTTAAGTGAATATCCCTTTTCGTCCAAACTATCCATTTTAAATAAGGCAGGCATATGGATATTAATGCACCCTTGCATACATAAATAAATATAGCAACATTTACTGAGTCATCCCGAGCTGCATGTAACATGTATCTATTGGCTGCAGGTTGCAAAATGGTGCACACTTGTATCTGTTTGCATGTGTACTCGCCTGACACTGAGCTACACACGCAAACACTCGCACTCATATAGAGGCTCATACTTACAGCTCCATTAATTACCAAAATGGACAGCATGTGATTAGTTTCTTCAAGGAATCCCCACGAGATCGAACTGTGGCTGACATCAGTCCACGCACAGTCAAACCGCACACCCTCCAACTGATGAAGCGTCTCCCTGTATCAATACTGCTTCAGCGAGTTCATATAGAGACAGGCAGGGAGTTATTGACTGGTTTATTGTCATTCCTTGGCGTGGACCCCCAGCAAGTGTAAACCGGCCTGCCGTGGACATGGTTGCTGCTGGTGTGGGTGCCTTTGCCTCTACTCTTGCTGTGAGTTTTGTCTTGAGACAAACAAAAGGTCCTCCTTTGGACGCAGCCTCTTTCCTGGAGCTGGATGTGGATGGGATGTGGGGCCTGGTGGCCTGTGGTGACATGGACACCGACTCGATTCCCTCCCAGCTTTTGGCAGAAGGAGAGAAGCAGGCGGCGCAGTTCCCGCTGGAAAGTCTTGTTAAAGTAGAAGTAGATGAAGGGGTTGTAGATGTGAGAGCTTTTGGCAAAGAGGGCCGGGAAAACAAAGCCCTGAGGAGCCATGTGCCAGTTCTCCTTATGGAAAATGAAGAGGAAGGACACCACGGCATACGGTGCCCAGGCGATCACGAACCCCAGGCTAATGCAGAAAAACATCTGGAAGAGGAAAGAGACTAATTATTGTCCGGTCTAAAAATAATTCTGCCACACAGAAAGCAGAAGCTTGGAAAGGGGAAAATGACTAATTTCTTATTCCATATTTTTAGCATTAGAGGGGTACGGCAACTAACACCATGTTTCCTGGGAGACATTCTTTTTCAAATAAAAGCCATAGTCATGTGGTCAAGCAGCCGTGCCATGACGATACATAATCAGTATTGTTGCCTCTGAAAACCAGTCACGCTGCAGTTTCCGTTCCGTGTTTGCCCAGAGTCCATGATATGAAATGAAGACGTTGGCGGCGTAAATATCAAGTGAAGGCATAATGTCCAGAAAAGTGATTTGCAGATTCTTTTGATGTCTGAGTTAAATTGACCTTTGAATTTTTAGATCTAATTTGTCATCACTTCATTTCATCCTATCAGGCATGAAACTTTGTGAATGATCGTTTCGTCAAAAAAAGCCAAAAAAAAAAAAAAGTATTTTGAGGTGTCAGAGTGCCTTTGACCTTTGATACCAAAATCTAATTACCTCATACTTGAACTCTGGTCCAAATTTGGAGAAATTCTTTTCTTCCTTTACTTCTTATACATGATATATCCATGCAACAAAAACCTAAAAATAAACTTGTCAGGTCTCAAATCAAACAAAGCCTTTAGGGGGTTTTGTCCAAGGCTGAATCTCATTTCACGCCTTATCCCCTCCCTTCCATTTTGCACATTCACATCTAGATGTAGGGTATAGAATTTCTTTTTGGGGTCACGGGGTAGCAGAATCAGTAAGGGCTGCTAAGATTTTTCAGAGGCCTAATTACACAAAGGATCAGGAGGAATTTCCCAGAATGCTTTGCAAATCAAGATGATGATGCTGGCAAGATGGTTGCACAAGTGACCAAAGAAAGTCACAATTGTATGTATTTCCTTGATCAATAAAGATGATATAAAACACGATCATCGTTGTGCATTCTTTGTTTCAGTGTGGCATTGGGTATGGCCTCTGTTACTCCCTTCCCAGGGCGAGGGGGTCACTTGAAAAGGAGGGGTAGGGTTAGTGATCGGGCTAAATGGAGAATCAGGATTCAGCAAGTCTAAAGTTTGTTGACCAAATCTGATTTGCAAAGGTGAAATCCGATTTCCATGTGTTATTCCGGCGGGTCTACACCTCTGGATGAAGCATAGTAACAGAAACCAGACAGGCCAAGCTCACCATGGAGAGCCGTTTCTCGGCATGGCGCAGGTTGTTGCGGATGCCCCTCGCAGACAGCGAATAGGAGAAGCGGGACACCTTGTAGAGGATCTGACACTGGGACACCACGATGAGCAGGACAGGAACCAGTGTGAAGCAGGCGAAGGAGCAGATGACATAGAAGGCGTCCTTGGCTGAGGTGTGGTAACCCCTCCACGCGATGGTGCAGGACAGTCCGTAGGGCTCAGGGACGTACTCACCCCAGCCAAACAGAGGGAAGCTGGACCACACTGTAGCCACGAGCCAGATGGCACAGCACATGAGCCGGATGTTGGCTCCCTCCAGCCACATAGCTGCAAGAGGGAACAAAAACTGGTGATGATCTGCGTTAACTACGAGGTTGACTGCGTTCATTCAAATCCACATCAGCTGCCTCATAGCAGCTGCATCAATCCTGGAAACATTTTCATTAACATTATGAGACAGGGCGACTTATTCTCCTCTATGCCAACATTGTATTTTGGGGTTTGGGGTTTGTGTATCTCCACCTCTCCACCTCATTCTTGCGAGGGGGAGGATCTCAGGAATGGAGAGACAGTCTTTATTGTCAGCACAAATGTCAACTCAGGCTCAAGGATGAACTGATTAGATTTTGGTGGTTTGTAGGTCAAAGTTCAGGTCAGTGTGACCTCAAATCTGTCTGTCCTGTGAACGCAATATTTCAGGAAGGCCTGGAGGGAAAGTCCTTAGTTTGGTGGGACAAATGTAAACTCGAGCTCCAGTATGAACAAACTGGATCGTGGCGGTCTGATGTTAAAGCTCACAGGACACAGTTTAGGCCACAATACTCACTGTAATATGCTGATTATGACACAATTCCACACAAATGTCTAAAAGGATGAAGAATATGTCTTAACATAGTCTCATTTTACGTCTTAAAAGGATAAATGTCAACATTTCTAAAATTTGTTCTACTCTTGGGATTTTAATAGAAAACCTGGAGGATGCTTCTTCCAAATGGGCACAGATGCCAATTAAGGCGCTATGATAATTTGATTTGATTTTGGAGGTCAGAGGTCTTCAAGGTCATTGTGACCTCATCAGACACGTTTTTGGCCATAATGCCCTATGCATAAACATGTTATCTGCTGAAAATTTTGCAAAAATGGCTTAAGTAATGCCATTTTGTATCCAAAAGGTCAAAGGTTAACACCACTGTGACCTGTATCATTCTTATGATTGCCCTATTTCAGGACTACCTGAAGAGAATTGCTTTAGATTTGGCACATATGTCACATATGTCGATTCAAGCTCAAAGACGAACTACGTAGATTGTCATGGTCAGAGGTCATAGGTCACGGTCTTTGCGACATCACAAAACATCATACGTCACGTGCTGATCATGACAACAGTTTTTCATGTCAAACCTGATGACATTTATTTTAACTACAGTTAATAGGATTCCTTCAAAGTCTTCATTACATAATCATGGACAGAAGTGGGTGTAAACTGCAACTAGACTCGCTAGCAGAGGCGTGCGACTGAGTCCTCGTCTTCTGTGGGGTTTTAGTGTGTGGTCTGTTGGCTAACTACTTCTGCATACTTTAAACTAGAAATGATTAAGTTATCCAAATGTTTAGCTTTGAAGACATTTACTCCTCCAATCAAACTTTTCAACTTTTTAACATCAGAGTGGCAATTAAGCTATTCAGCAACTATGAATACTTATTCAGATTAAAGCCAGTTTTATGAAAAGTAAACCTGGTTGTTTTTTTTACCCTGCTTTTTCTATACTTTAAAAAGAATTGTCTCTCTGATGTTTTTTGTGCTTCTTTTTCCAACTATTGTTGTATTCATTCATTCATTCATTCAATTCAGCATTTCAGCATCCACACACGTACCATTTCTGTCAGAAAGAGCTATTCGTAATAGTTCCAGTTCGACATTTTCACAAATTTCTGAGGAAGTACTGGACCTTTGAGAAAACATTCAGGTATAATTACAACGATTACATCCATATAAACATCTGTGGCATTTGGCGTGATATTCAAGAGTGGGATATTAGGTTTACTGGAGCTGTGTGTTCTCTGTCCGCACTTCTAGTTGTAAATGTTACGTGCAGGGCATACTTTCTGCAGAAATTTTAAATTTCAGTACAAGATGAGGAAATGTTAAAACATCTTTGATGAGACCATGTGTGAGCATGCAGATGTTTTTGTTATGCAGCAATTTAAGATTTCAAGTTAAAATTCTTCGCGTTTGCATACGGACACAAAGTATTTGGATGTCTTCTCTGAGGTCTCCAGGAAAGGAAGCGTGATCAAGAATAAAAGTGAGGACTTCTGCCAGTGACTATCTGAGAAAATATTTTCCCGAGTAAGACTGTACAAAACTGTTGAAACTTTTATGCGATCCAATGTGGCAGGGGCCAGAGAGCGTACAGGCTGCCTGGGGAGTCATTTCATAGACTTCCAGTGATATTCCAGCATGAGTGATTAGTCTTAGTATCAAAAGCAAATGGGATTAAACACTTATCAAAGTGAGTGAAAATTTTATTGAAAATATTTAAACATGGGGGGGGGGAAAATGGATTTAACAGCTCCCTTCCCGGAATCTAAGCGTCGGTTTCGCTGCATGAGCATCACATGTTCCACTTAACGTTATTATCCTGACATTTAACATCATTATCCCGCGTGGCGCAGCAACATTTTGATGAGCTGGCATGCGGGGTGAAGGAGACGCGCGACGTCAAATTCACAGAAAAAGCGACGCCTACCTTGTTTGCAAATAAGGATGTAAAATACACTCGAGTTAATTAAGCAGGGCTCGTTGCGGTGACACTCGGCTCCGCCGGTGACACCTCTAAATGCACCGCCGTGTACAGAGCGGCGAGCTTGTTTTTGCGGCATTTTACATCTGATGATATGTTAGCTAAACTGCCATAATATTAGGTGTAAACAATCATCGTCGTTCATCCGGTCACTACCAAAGCCCACGAGAACTGTCCCCAGTGAAGAAGTAAGTCCAACCGTAAACCAGGCTGTAGCAGGTCTTCAGGTAGCGGATGATGCTGATGGCGGTGATGGTAAACATGCCGCACAGGCCAAAGATGTAGCAGCCGAGGCCGTAGTAGACGCATGTGATGTTTTCCCCCAGCCACGCGTGGTGGAAGGACGACAGGATGGAGAGCGGGTAGAAGCAGATGCAGCACAGGAAGTCAACCACGGCCAGGTTGACGCACAGCAGCTCAGAGCCCGCCATCTTCTTCCTCCTGCGGTAACAGATCACCAGAACCAGCCCGTTGCCCAGAACAGAGAGCAGCACTAGAGACAGGAACAGTGCTTCGATTACTCTTGAAGCAGCTTTCGTTTACATCTATGAATCATTAAAAGTCAGGTGTCACCTGAGCTTTCATATTTTCAGCTGTGACATGTCAATTTAACTTTGTAACAGCAATGATTCAATGCAGTTCATCACTTTGATGTACATTTGTCCAATTTTTTCTATGGCATGTGATCATGTTTGATCACATGCCATAGAAAAAATTGGACAAATGTACATATATATATATATATATATATTTGTACTTAAAAAACATTTGTAGAACCTGTGAAACTAATTTCTCCTCAAGATTTACACTGTTGTTATGGGGCATTTTTGCAGTACGATGCACGTTTGCATGCTTTCAGAATAATAATGCAACAGCTCTGCATGAAGACTATAATGCTCTGCTTTAACTGAATATTTTTGGGAGAGTTGTCGATTTTTAACATTTACTATTTGCACCCAGGCCAGAATAGTCCCACTGCAGCTCGTCATCTGGCACCTCCCCACACCTCCATAGCGACACAATCCACAGAGGAAGCATTTATATGCTGGATTACTGTTTTAAACATGAGACTTTCACCCAGGAGACCTGGGTTTAAAACCCGTAAGTGCTATATTTTTAGCTTTGAAAAAAAAGACATGTTATTATTATGATTTCCAGATGTTTTGTTTTGTTTTTGCAAGTTTCAGTTACAATACAGCATTTTACAACATTCTCTGGCTTATGTATCGTATAAATTCCATGTCGGGTGCAGCTAGCATTGTTGACTATAGACACTTGAGTGTAAATAGCATCTGCATTATTTTAACGGTCGACCCCGGAGGGTGTTTTGAATATTTTTTTTTTCAATCCCATTTATATGAATTTGAGGTTACAATAAACTAGACTAAACATGTGTCATCGATTTCCACAAGATCAAAATAACCATCAAGGTTCCCTGTAAAATGTCCTTTTCACAAGACAAACCAAAGCGTTGCTCAACATCTATTTGAAATTGAATTTCTCCAGACTGTCAGCAGGAACCAGCATCTGCACAGTCCAGCTGCGCAGTTTGCGCAGGCTGGTTAAAAAAAACAACAACAAACCTTTTCTTCCACAAGTTTGTTCCCGTTACTATAAATTTGGTGCATTTCTGATCTGTCTTTGCCATAAAAATCCAAACAGCTCAAGTGTCCCTGTGACTCTGCAATGTTTACACCTGGAAAGCGCCGCGCAGTCGTGACAAATATCTGATGATAAATAAAGAAAGTCTGCAAACGTACTGGATGCCGCTGACTCCAAAGACACTCAACTTCAGCTATTTCAAATAAAGTAGCATGAAATCACTTTTCATTTTTTTTTTCTTTCTTCTTTTTGGTCTAACTCGCCTCTTAACAGAAACACTTGGATCTGTCGCGTTTCAAGCTCCAACAGGTAGAAGAAGCCGCACGCACATGGACGCCAGGCGCATACATGCACGCATACATACCGACGGAGAGGATGGCCAGTCCCACGCATATGTCAGCCGCGGGGGTCAGCTTGGAGACGAACAGAGAGCTGGTCCGGTTGTCAGCAGCGGAGTTCAGAGGCATTGGGTTGTTGCTGGTTCCGCTGGTGTTTGCCGGTGCCAAAGAAACCGTATGTGTGTGTGTGTGTGTTTTTTTTTTTTTTTTTTTTTTTGCGGGTCCCCCCCCCCCCGAAAAAAAAAAACAGGGGGGGGGGCCCCCCGGGGGGGCGGGGTTTGGGG
>CAAKHG010026899.1:15042-36371 GCA_901007715.1 Dactylopterus volitans | reverse complement strand
TTTAAAAAAAAAAAAAAAAAAAAAAAAAAAACTGAATTAAAACTAATCATTTTCTAAAAAAGTTAAAACTGAATTAAAGGTGCTATGTGTAACAAAAATGAATGACTCAAATGCCACCTAGCTCCGCTCAGTTTTTAGCAAGATTACATTAGAGCCAGAACAAATGAAGCCATTGATCAATTAAGCCATTTGCAAGGTTTTCCAGGTTTTGTTGTTGTTAGATGCACCAAATATACATTTTGAATTGTCCAAACAAGGTCAATAGCCAAAGGCTTTGTTCGGAATCATTTACTAATAGCTATCCATACTAAATGTGACATCAAATTGACAGTGCTAGTTAATGGACATTCTCAACTGACCCCACAATGCATTGCATCAGACGTCCCAATTGCACATATGAAAGCAGACCGCACTTTTCGCTCTAAACTGAACTTCTGAAGTTTTCAGTCAAAACTGTAAATATGTAAGTTAAAGATTTGTTTTCTTTAATTTTATTTTGATTGAGTAACCATGTAGTTTCTTGATAGCATGGTCAGTTTATCCAAATAAGATGTTTTTGGAGATTTGTGACAGCATTTCAGGAGATTTATCAAGCTAGCACCGGAAGAAACAAACAAACATCTAGTTGTTTCCATGATGAAACCCTTGTTGTGAAATTACAAAGATACTTTGGTGTAAATAGTGTAACATACTAAGAGTTATTTAGTAGTAAGTATGTAGTAAATTAAGTGCAGGTTGGTTTACTGCATAAAATTGTCTTTCCTCTTCTTATTTGAATTTGCCATTTCAATGTTTTAAAATACTGTTCTTTAGCACTGTCAACAAATCTGCTTTGAGAACTGAATCTGGAAAAAAAAGCCATAAGGAAATAAGAATAATCTTGCTGTCCGCCAGTTTTGTCTTTATAAAACATTGAAGTGTAAGTGCCATAAGTGCAGCAGCGCTCGAGGAGCTGCATTTCATTAATAAACCTTAAGAACTCAATAAACATTGCTAGCTTGGGGATACGAAAAAAATATGTTAGTAGCGGCTTCAAGAGCAGCTTGTGACACGTTTAACTGTTGTTGTCATTCTCGTTCTTGTTCTCTCGTTCTCGTTCTCGTCGTCTTCCGCTTATCCGGGTCCGGGTCGCGGGGGCAGCAGCTTTAGGAGGGAAGCCCGGACAGCCCTCGCCCCAGCCACTTCCACCAGCTCGTCTGGAGGGACCCCCAGGCGTTCCCAGGCCAGGCGAGAGATATAATCCCTCCACCTGGTCCTGGGTCGGCCACGAGGTCTCCAGAAGGCATCCTGACCAGATGCCCGAGCCACCTCAGCTGGCTCCTCTCGACGTGGAGGAGCAGCGGCTCTACTTTGAGCACCTCCCGGATGTCCAAGCTCCTCACCCTATCTCTAAGGCTGAGCCCGGCCACCCTGCAGAGGAAACTCATTTCGGCCGCTTGTATTCGCGATCTTGTTCTTTTGGCCATTACCCAAAGCTCATGACCATAGGTGAGGGTCGTTTAAATTAAAAGATTTCGTCTATGTGACACCACTACTTTAAATAAAAATGAGGACATCTTTATGTTTATCCACCTGACTTCTGAGGCAGACCAGTAAACAACTCAGCACATTAAAAAAAAGCAGCTCTCATGAGTTTCATGGAGTTGGACTCTGTACTGGACTGTGTTCCTTTAAAGGTGGAGTTCAGGACACGGCTGAGGAAACCCAGCAGATGGCGGCTGCCGGTTCGGCACCGTTAACAGAGACCTGATGACACATCCGTGTCACCGCCTGATGCACCGCATCCTGCAGCACAGATAAGCTAAGACAAGACCGAGGAGAGAACAGCAGAGACGACAGACAAACGCCATCCATGGTTGATTGTTTCCATGGGCTGCACCTGCTGACTTGAGCACTGGTCAAACATTCAAAAATGGTCGTTAGCAAGCCATATTTATCAGTGACACCTTATCTGCCACCAAGGACAAGACAGTTGATTCTGCATAATTAACCTGACTTATAACAATATGCTTTATGGGTCGAAAGTAAGAAAGTTCATTGTGCTCATTGCTTCCAAATATGTTGCTGTTGGTTTGAAGTAAAAATCTACAGCAAATCGGAAATCCGATTTCTTTAGAAACTTTATTTTTTATTTGATTGAAAAAACTCCCAATACGAGACGACACAAAGTTGTGGTTCTTTCCCTCCACGAAATTAAAAAAGTAAAAGGAAATAGTGGGTCCATTCAATCCTGAAAACATGACAAAAACGTGACAAGCTTCACCTGCTGAAACTGTGGAATTATCCCAACTTGCCGCTGTAAATGTGAAACTCATCCTCGGAAATGGGTGCAACCGTATAACAAACACACAATTCGGCAACATACCTTTGATGCACATGTGAACCTCAAACTGCTGTCTTCTCATGCAAAGCCCCCCCCACTTGGCACGGACTCCCATGCCATTCATGTACAACATATCTTATGTATTAAAACTGATACAGTGCAGCTGTTTGACAAGATGAGCCACAGACTAACAGGTTAGGAATGAGGACAGGAAGTGGTCAAGACTATACACTGGTCATGTGTGTGCTACTGCATATGAGCAGTCGTCATACACACGTGCTGCTTCTCAAAGTCAAGGATGCTTCCTTAGTGGAGTGGGTCCTTCCAAGTCTGGTCCTCCAGCGGCGTGGCTAGACTTCTTCCCAGAGAACGTAAAACTGGAACAGGCTACCGAGTGTGCCCCTTTGGAATGGCTGCCCCTTCAGCTCCACACTGCAATTCAAAAACAAAATTAACATTAGAACTTTGACAACCATGATGTAACCCGGATTACACTCCTAATTGATTTAACTTTGATATAATTTCATATTTAAAATGCGAACTGGTGGAATTCGAAGTTCTGTACGTGTACACAAATTCAATTTTCATAAAAAATGAAAATCACTTTATTTACTCATTCCTTCATCATTTTCTAAGGCCTGGCATTTTAGGGAACTGCACACTACTTGTTTTCCTCCTTCTTAACTGTATTGATGTTGGAAATAGTTCTTAACACCGGTGGATCAACAGAAAAGAGCCTGTTGGAGGATTGATCAAACTCTTTTATACAGGTTCACGTACTCAGTTTACAAATAAATCCTCAAAAATTTCATCAGGCTTATAATTATGGAGATAATACACAAAAATGAATGGTAATAACTTACTAATGATATTGATAATCAAGCACATTATAAATCACGATAAAAGAGTGTGCCTCTCTACATGCTACGCATTCAAAACTGATTTGAAAGCTACTTCATGTTTTTCAGAGGAGACATCAACATCCACATCCACGATGACTGAAAGAAACCCTGGGTGGTCTCATGAGGTGGAGGTGCCTCCTGCTGCTGGGCGACATCCACCTGCTACCCCTGCTAACTCGTACCGAATCACCACCAACTCTCTTAAAACCGCAACAAAAAAAATATTGCTCTTCTACACAGTTGATTTCTCACTTCAAAAAGTATCGGCAGTGAATTTCATGCCTGAACAGTAAATCGAAACTGTAAACCACTTACTGTGGTTGTCTGGTCCACCGCTGTTTTTCAGCGATCGCTTGAATGCCGTAATGAATGCTGGGATAGCGTGGGCTGTGAAGGCTACAATGGGCCATCCTGGAAAATTCTCTGTTTGAAGGACGCAATCCTTTGTAGAACTGGACTTCCTTTGGCAGCACCTGATGTAACTTTTGAAATTAAGCGGTTTTAGGATCCTCCCTTGACTTTGAGAAGCACCTACAGATCCTTTAAGGCCACAAAACCGGAGGTTTAATCTTTTTTTGTAAAAAATATAGATGTAGATATAGATAATTGTTCATGTGTGCAGTTTTTGCAGCACAGGAATCCTCTAAGGCCACAAAACTGGAAGTTTAATCTATTTAAAAAAAAAATCTAGATTTAGATATAGGTAATTGTTCATGTGTGCAGTTTTTGCAGAACAGGAATTGGGCCCTGTTAAAATGGCTTCGCCCTTATCATGTAGCCTTATATAAATAAGAACCAGAGCAAATTTGGTCCTTTGGTGCCCAAACAATGCAGAGTGTTCCAACACTGAGTGCCAACTTGGCTGGCAGGACTGGTCAGTGCTTGATGTGTTGTTCATTTATGAGATTATGCTGAGGGAGATGTACGAATAAATCCACTTAGCTCATTCTGGCCTAATTTTGATAAACCAAGAAGAAATTAATCAAATATGCATAGTTGATATTTCCTCAAAGACACAGTCCATGTTTTGGTCTTGTCTCTGTACTTATTTAGCAGCAGCTATTTGAGGCAGACGGTGTTATCCATCTCAGGCTCTGCAAGATTAGCTGGATGGTTTTCTCGTGCTCCCTGCGGATGACCAGACAGAGAACATTAGGAGCTACAAACCCACCGATGAGCCAGACAACAGAGGCACAACCAGGCAGCTGTGTGGGCTGCATGTTCCTGAGGCGGTGCTACTGCCTCTGATGCTGCCTACAAATGTTTAAGAAAGGCCAGGAATTTCTCGTAAGATCGTAAAATGAGTAAAAACTATAAAATGGAGGTTATGAACACCAAAAATGCCATTATTACGTTGCTCACTCATCAGATTGTTTGAAGTTTGCCAGCATGTTGGAACATGGCTGTACACTAGCTAGTTAGAGAATTTAGAAAGAATTATAATTTGAAAAAAACTGACTCGAATTTCTTACAGGCATGTGTCATTTTTGCATTATGTTTTCTTACATTATTCTAAACATTTCTGAGAATGTTTACATTTAGATACATTTTTAGATACATTTTTAGTCCAAATCCTTTTTCCATGTTATTTTTTTTAACAAGCTATGATCAATATGCAAATCAAGGTAGCCAAGTTTAACATGATTATTTTGATGAGTGATAGCAGAGCTGGAATACCCAACAATTGAATTTGTCTCGTACCGTCAGCTGCAGCTGTTATTGGATTCATCAAATGGTAAAATAGCAAGTTAGCGAACATTACTTACAGCTACCTCATGTGAATGCAATGAAATATGACACATGATGTAATGTGATTAAACATAACCTGAGTAAAACTTTACAATATTACCTTGCCTGTCCCTGTTTAAGAAAAAAGGCGACAGCTTTGATGATCTGTTGCTACTTCACAGTGTCAACAGCTTTTCTTATTGTCATGATTTAGAGAAATAGTTTTACGTCGAAAAAAAAACAGTAGTTATTGTTTTGACTGAGAGACGTAATCATATTCAAGCTAACAGTAGGCTCTAATGTAGCATAGTATATATAATGTATAGTTTCACAAAACTGTTCAACATTTTTTTTCTAATTGTAATTTGTATAAAAATGTTTAAAATGCAAATAAAGTGAGCCTAGTAATAGCATGACTATTGCCACCTCACCACTGATAAGAGTGCTGGGATTCAGTAGCTGTTAGTGAACTCGTCTGACTGCAAGCTAGCGCGTTACGCTTGCTAAAGTTGCAGCTATTAGTTTGGAAATGAAATAACGTTAATAAATGTAAGTAAATCTGAATGAACATCACCTCACTAGCTACCTCATCCCAGTTTAAAAAGCTCCAAAGATCCCCAAACCTAATAGCTAATGTTTACAAAACCTGCCACAGAAATTGAATTAAAGTCTTTTTCAAGACAGGAATCAGGAAAATGAAACCAAATTAAAAGGTCGTTTCTGGTATTGGATTCTTTCTTTTGTTGCGAGCGTTGCTGTTTTCAGTCTGCCTGCGAAGAACACAATGTTCTAGCATCTCAGCAAGGATTTAATGATGAACTCATTCAACTATAATCTTCCCTGACACATCACAGTATATTGTTTTGAAGGAGGCTCATTGAGGATCACCTTCAGTCTTTGCGCAATACGTCACACATCATATTGGCACATTGTCCCCCCCACACCTTAATGTTGCTGCTGCTGCTAGGTGTGGTATTTTTACTGATCGTGACTCATCAAAAACAGACAACAATGTTCCAGTAGCTTTGGCAAGACGTGTAGAACAGGTGTTATGTTGCGGGCGATATTTTTGCTGACACGCCACATGTTGCATGTAAATGAGGTAAAAAAATTGGATGCACCTCAGCTCCTCCAGCGTCAAATTTGATGACCCTACATTTTTTTTGCAAGCATGAATGTTGGGGCTTTAAATGGTGACACGGGTAAGCCAGATTGCCTGTTTTGGTGGGGTTTTTTTGTTTTGTTTTTTTAATTAATCATACTGAGATAAAACAGAATTCGAGAAAGAAGGAGACATCTGCAATATTCTTCTGTTAACCAGGAGAGGACAAGGTTATCAGAACCAAAGCAGGACAAAGGGAGATGATTTATTCCTGCTCATATGCCATCTTCATTCTGGCCTTCATATCAATTTAAAAACTGCGGTCTTTGTGTTGGATAAGATCTGCCTTTTTATTAATGGCATTAATGCGGTGACAGCGTACATCAATTGCTATTATATTTCATTCAGCCTGAGGTAAATGAGAAAAAGTGGAAAATTGTGCCTGGGTGAGGTGGAGGGAAGAGAATGAGAACAACGTTGGATAACTTCTCCTGAAGATTCAACAGATGGGATTGAGTTCACAGGTTTGAGCATCTCGCGCTTTGTTTTCGAGTGGCTGCTGAATTTTCAGAAGGAGCTGCTCCACAAAAACATGCCACAAATTACATTAATCACAGATCATCCAAAGTCCTCAGAGTTACATAACGGCATTGCAGGTAGGATCCCAGTCTGGGCTGAAGCAGCTGCAGACTGAACATTCACCACACCAAAAAAAAAAAAAAAAAAAGCAAATATTGCATTGGAAGTGGACTAGTTTGCTGTTTATACTTACAGTATATTTACTCTGACTGCGCTGGTGCTGATGAGATGGAGTTAGAGGACTAATTTTATGCTCTTTCATGTTAGAACATTTCCTGACACCTGTGACCTCACAGCTCTGCAGCCGGTAGCTTTACTGATTCATGATCCTTCTCGTTAAGGTTCTATCAGTTTCCTCAAAGACATGAAATTTCAAGCACCGAATGTGGGAAGAGAAGGTCGCACCCTCATTCGCCCGGGTTTTGTTACGAGAACGCAAAACTGAATTGGAACTTTGCTATTCACTGCCAAACACGATCTTGATTGATCAGCCAGGAGTGCTGCGGTTGCCTGGCCTGTTCCTCGCCCCCTCTTGCTCACTTTTTTTTTTTTTTTTTTTTCCTTTTACTGTGCACACCACTGGCTGGCTGCATGTCACCCAGATCACAGTCAAGAACCCTCACCGCACAATCACTCCAGTTGCTGAATAATACAAAGCAAACAGTGACCTACTTTCGAAGTAGGGAACAAGCTCGAAAGAAGACCCGGAGTGGAATCCAGCGTGGAGGTGGACCTGCAGGGAGGAGCGCCGGCGGATTGGGAGGCGGGGGCCAGTGGTTGGCGGCAGGCATTGGTCTGTGTTAGGGCTCAGGAGGAAAGGGGCGTGTGCGTGCTCGCGGAGACCGGCGCAGCAAGCATGGTCAGCCATGTGAGCTCCCGAGTCCGGTCCGGGCTGCCTGTCCGTGGCTTGCGTCGTCCTGCAAATGTGATTAAACAGGCAGGCACAAGAATACTGCAGCGAGCCCCTATCCTGGAGGCCTCCCTGCACAAGGAATGCAGTTCACAGAAAGAGGGCCTCACACATGTGTCACACCATCAATCTGGGCAATGTACACTTTCTGACCCTGCACTTGCCCTTCTGCATTCCTGTTATTTTCTACCTTTTGTCTGTGTCGTATCCATCAGGCTTGCGGGTGCTACGGCGCTGCGTAGCACTTGTTGCTAGGGCGTTCTCTGCTGCGTCACTGTGTAAATGGAAAACCGGCACACAGGAAACAAAAATGTACACAAATCCTCCCGGCGGTTTTCGGAGACGAGAATTTCCGTCTGATTTACAGTGATCATATTACCTACATTTACTCCTCCACTGACATTCATAATGTCTCACGCATGAATATCTGGGTTAATTGCAGGTTGATCGGGGCTGCTTTTGTGTTTTAATGAATGTGATTAATGAGTTTCTCAACATCTAATTGCTTTTAATCATCCGTGGGCTCTGTTTGTTGGAAAAACATAAATTATTCACCTGAAAATGTGAATAAAACTGCATAAAGTCAGATGAAACATAAGCCTGTTTTTGTTTCAGCTATTTCCTTTTCGAGGCAGTTAGAATATCGAACTTAATTTAAGCTGCTTTGACCTTATCTTAACAAGCTATTTGAATGTCCTTATTTTGTATGGCTGCTACACATAACCAGGTATTTCTTGTAAAGGAGATTTACGTTATAGAAACAGAACAGTGCTTAATACAGACAAACTACTGGTTTGGAAAACAGACATTATTTGTTGAACAAGTGACAGATCAAAAATAGACATTATTTGTTGGAAGCTGAAGAGCAGCAGCAGCATGCTAATGTCTCATTTGGGAAATGAAGGTTGGCATTCATTGTCATTGAGGCAGAACCTCCATTTTCAGCAGTGCAGAGGCAAAAAAAGAGAAAGAAATACACAACAAAGACAAACATGACATAAAGTAATCATGAGGTAGCGCTAGAGGAATTTATGTAACATCAAAAAAGAAATTTAAGAGTCCTAAGAAAGTGCATTCAGTGGAACAAACTAACTTATATACATTAAATATTCAATGGCAGTTAAAGTGTAACCGGCCAACATTATGTAGTTATGAACTCAAGCAGGAAATCCCATTGTGATCATTCTGCAATCTCATACCAAAGAAATTCAAATGGCTTATTTATAGGGAAGCAGTGAAATCACAACTGCATGGACATGATAAATTGCACATTAATGCTGCTTGCATGAGTGAAATTCAGATTTTTCATTGGGTGTGACAAATTCAATTTAAACAAAAATAAGTTGCGATCCCTTTGGTGGCTGTGAGCCATTGCAGCGTGGTGACGTCACTTGCCCGTACTAAAGTTCATCATCTTCAAAATAAAACTGGAGCCGAAACACCAAAAAAGAATGCCCACCTAAAAAAAAAAAAAAAAAAAAAAGAGCATACTCAGTACTGAAAAATAATGTGTGACCTCTCTTGCAATGTGTTAATGATATTCTGGCACCAAATATCCATATTTTCTTAATTAGAACATGCTCTAAGAAATAAACAATTAAGTGGCTCAGTTATTTTGACTGATGAGAATTAGTCAACCAGAAGTTGTTTTTTAAGAAGAGGGACTAAAAAGGGTTAGTTTAGTTTTGTGAAGAGGGGGGTTGACAACCCCGGTAACGTTCTGGTCAGTGGCGGGATACAGTGCGCCACCTCACAAGTGCAGGAATACAGGTGTACTGCAGTTTAAAAGATGTTTTCCAAATACAAGGGCCATGGAAAGATAAAGTGGTGGAAATATTCAAATTATTGTGAATACCTAAATAGGTGTTTATCCTTTTAGTTGAGCCTTTTTTTGTCAATGGTTACGGCTTCCTGTGGAGATACTTGCACTGGGCTCCGAAACTGAGCATGTGCGGAGTGTCGTCTGCTGCCGGTAATAAACTGATTATCCATTTCTCTTACATCCCGCTTTAAAAAAAAAAAAAAATCCCTAACTATTGATCCCTTTAAAGAGAGATGAGCTCTAGTTGTTTCAGACAGAGAAGAACTGAAGGACTGATGCCAAAAGACATCAATTTTAATGTCTCTAAGCCCATGATCTAAATATGCCATCACATGTTTATGGGGCATAAAGGACCAATTTGGCATAAATCACATTCTTTTAATTATGAATCATGCTAAACTACTTAAGAGTTCCAGAATAATTATACAGAGCTAGAAATGAGGTCCTCCTCTGTATGTATTTGGCCATATGACAATGTTCTCTCTCCAGGAAAGTCCCGCTCCCCTGGAAGCATAGATCCAGTTGCAAGTTTGACCACACAGAAGGATGTTTATGCAACACAAATAGATGGCAGCTTTCATTCATTGTGGTGAAACGAGAGCCTGACATATATAAATATAAATATGAATATATAAAATTGACTTTTTGAGGAAAAAAAACTATAACAAATAAGCAGTGTCTATCTGGAGTGTAGGGAGCTCAGTGCTGAAGCTGAATTAACTGCTAGATTTTTTTTTTTTTTTTTTTTTTAATGTTGTGAGTCACAGCTTCTGCCAGCAAACAAAGCTAATGGAGGCAGTAATCCTCAAGTTCTGAAATGTAACTAAAAAAAACAAACAAACAAGACGCTTAAATGCTGCACAGAGCTGGTGGAGGCAGCAGCATCATGCCTCTGAGTTATTGTTTATTTCAACTGTTTTATTATTGCTGATGTTTTTAAACTAAGGGCTGTTTATTGGGTTTATTATGTGGTGTATAAATATGTACCTCTGTGTAGTCTGTGCAGCACTTTGGTCAACTGAAGTTGTTTTTAAATGTGCTTCAGAAATTAAGTTTGACTTGACTTGACTCTGAGTGACATTTTTAAACTGCAAAGTCATCTGACTGTCATCTGATGTTTTTGGTTTTTGTTTTTTGTTTTTTTTTTTCAAAATAAACATTCTAACTCCTTTTAGGAATTTGCAAGGAGTAAATATATCGAGCCTATCATTCACACACTGACCGTTTCTGTGTGACATTTTTTTCATGTCTGACGACCTCCCAGAGGAACACGACAGACAGTTTTTCCTCAGAGAGCCTCTCAGTGACTCTGACGATCAAAATCTTGGGATCAGATTCGTGTTTGGGAGGGAAATGTAGGACATGTTGTCAGCGCTCTGCGTCCAGCGGCAGCAGCATGTACATACATGTGGTAAAAATAGATCTGCATGCATGGCGACAAACATGCACTGGCTGAACTTCGCCATGCTGGAAGGACGGGGCTCCCAGTTTGTCACCCGATGCTGTCACCCAGGCTTCGCTTTGCTCATAAAATAAGGTGGTTGTCATGGCAACAAAGGCAAGAGATGTGTCGCTAATGAGTGGATCAGAGTAAAGTTAATTTAGGTAATTTGGTCCAAATGGATTTGCAGATAGTCAGACCATGATTTTTATTCATCCTCTAGCTTTGACTCTCTTCGTGTAAATTGTGCTGCGCATGCATTACACTGGATGTTAACATGCAACCTTTAATTAAAATGAGTAAGAATTGAAACAGTTTAGTAATGTTTCACCAAAATCACCCAGAACTTTTCGTTCCAGGACATTTGTTTTTTCCAAGGAACTAAATCCATTGTTGTCTGCATCTGTGTCTGCGGCCCAAAGACTCATGAGGATTAGGCAATTTAGTCCCCTGACATATAAAACTACAATTACACTGCCCCAAATTGGAAGCGATACCCTCCGGGCATTCCTGCAATATTCACAACAATGGGATGAAGCTCAGAAAAGTTGAACTTTGACCTTTTAGATGCAAAATGTCACTCTGTCAAGTTATATTATTTTATCTTTTCAGATACTTTATGTGGGAGTTTGTCCTATTCAGCATATAACATTGAGAATTATGGCCAAATATGTTTTTTGAAGTTATGTGACCAAGATCTTTGACACTTTGACCAGGAGCATCTGATCAGATCATGCTTGGGCTTGCTTTGACATTTTTGCAGAGTACGGAGAGTTTACGTCCAAGCATTCCTGACATATCACATTCATAAGAATGGGATGGACACACATCTGTATTTACAGGCAGACAACCCAAAAACATAATGCCCGGTGGTACAACCAGCTGGTCCACTGCCATCCAGTAGGCAGTGGTAATGCAGAAGATTCTACAAAAGTGATGACACCATGTAAAGTAATAGGCAAATATGAAACTGTATTGGGGGGCAGACGTCCGTTTGAACATAAAGCATGAACATAAAAACGTGTCACGAGTTTTAACCAAATGTCATGAAGACATAATGGCAATACAAGAACAAACCCATCTCAGAACATGTGTAGTCTCACTCTCAGTACAAGTCAAGATGCAGCAGCGAGGTTTGGAACACCAGTCTTCCAAATCCTAATAAAATAATTACACTTAATTGAGGACCCTGGTTCTGATGGTTGGAACACACTTTTTTACTCCAGAGTTTGCTCGTTTCTGGGGGAAATTCCTTCTGTTAAACTGCAACTTCTGATTCGATAATGCTGGTTTGTGTACTGAAATGACAGTATACTGTGTGTGTAGATGTACTTCTGCTGCCATAATGTCGTACACCCATTTTCTAAAGTTAACTAAAAGTCAATTCTTGGCTTTCACCAAATTTTGTCCCAGGTCAACCTGTGGAAAACAACCTATTTCAGAAGGTTAAAATTTGTGAGCTCTGACCTTTAACAAATCAATATCAGAAGGTACATTGAAATAGAATGTGGTAGGAATGACGTATTTGTGAGCTCCAACTTGAAAGTTAGAATCGCTGAAGAAAAAGCTAATGGGATTTCTCATTTGACTTTGGATCACAGCAGAAACCAAACTCTAGTTACATGATAGTTACATGTTTTGTTCAGCAAGATTGTCCTCATAAATAAACGCAACTTTTGTGATTTCTGAAGTGCAAATGTCATTGCCAGGAGTGAGAAGCTCATGTTAAGCTCCAAACCAACTATCGTCACATCACGTCATCGGCTTCCAACTTCGGTGGGATGTTAAATATCTCCGACAACCTCTCAGCATTCACGGGTGTGATGTTTACTGACATATCTCATGTCATAGAACCAAAACTTCTTAAACATCTATAAAGACCTTGTCTCATACTAAAAGAGCCAGAAATACATGCTAAGTCTTTGCCAGGCTCAGGCCTTGCTCCTGCAGCACTCCATATTCAGTGGAATACGTGACGATTACTTTAAATGTCCCTTCTTGAGTAATAAATCCATTCTATTGGTGGAATAGGCCAACCAGGTCACTTTCAGTTGGCTTTATTTAGCTGATCTGGTGCCGTCGATGTGATGCGATATGATATGATATGCGATGTGATATGATGTTGCGCCTGATTTATGTTCAGCAGCAGATCCACCATTAATTAATTAATTAATTCATTCATTCATTCATTCATTCACCCACCTTGTGAGGATGCTCATAGTTAGTCGTCTGATGTTTAGAGTTAAGAGAACATGTCGTCTACACAAGACGAAAACCTTTTATTTCAAGGCTGGTTGGAGATATTTTTTAAATGGCAAAAGTCAGAGAAGGTTATCTTCCTTTTTAGGTTTTAAACATTTTACTAAGATCCAAAGCAGCAGCAAAAAAAGGTTTACGTTTGACCTCAAACCTTTGACCATCAATTGAAATTCATTTCAACTTTGTAAGTAAAGTTTCAAGAGCAAACTGTGAAACTCTCTTTTAAAGAACTTTATTCGGAATAATCAAACGTACAAGCGGCCCTGCTTTTTCTAAATACACAAAAAAGGGGTTATTCCTCTTCACAGAGCTCATAGTAAATTTGATGCTTTCTTAGGTGTTCAGATGCTTGAGCATTTTATTCTTTTATTTTTTAAATAACATGAGAATCTATTGAAATAGGTGGAAACTGATTGTTTTGCATTTGTGTAAATGACATTTACTAAACAGAATCAACAAGTTCAGAATGATTTTCATAATATGCAATTACATTTTTAGTTTAAATCGTCTGCACCCGTGCGTATATGCAGCTGCAGGTGACGGGCTCATATCTCTCACTCTCTATTAATAACATAACCATACGTTATGAAAGGTTACGCACTCGGAGCATCAGCAGTCCTGGAGTCACGCTTTCGCCACTTCAACAGAGCAGTTACATCATTTTGTGAAATAAGCGTTACAAAATAGCAATGCGGTATAGGGTGGGAGCTACACAAACAGGAAATGCTTCATATGGGCCAGTGGTAGTCCGTGCACATACCAGAACAACTCCATTTTCATATTTGTAAGGGTTTTGCCAATTAATGACACAATGCAAATCATCTTTGTCCAATTTGCCCTAAAATCCATCAATAAATTTTTTGGTTATTTTTATTATTATTTTATTTTTTTTAGAATAAATTTCTGATTGGGCGTACTACTGATTACTTTTGAGTGGAGAGCGACAGTGTTTTGAGTAACTTCAGTACTTTCCTGTGCGTTAAAGCTTCACTGTGACCAAGATGGTAAATTCAGCACAAAGGAATCATCTTGAAGCAGGAGACCAATCAGACATCGCTCTGAAAAACCACAGGAAGTAATTCTAATCACTGCATGCATACAGAGTTTCTAAGCAACCACAGGTGATCGGCGTTTCTCTCCCTTGATAGCATGACCAGTCTCATGTTGTGAGAGGTTATACCATTGGAGAGCTGGTAGTCGTGGAAACAAGCTGCAACAAATTCAATAGAGCAGTTGTATCGTGTTGTGAAGTTACAAAATAGAAACGTGGTGTGAGATGTGATCACCACAAAAACAGGAAGCCCTTCATATGGGACAATGAAGTAGGCGCGCTCAGCTCAGAGGAGACGCCTGAAAAGGAAAATCACTAATTGAAACATCTTATGTGTGTGCGTGTGTGTGTGCGTGCGTGCGTGCGTGCGTGTGTGCGCGTCGCCTTAGTCGAAGCCCATGAATGCAACACTGATAGGAGATGGAAGACAAGAAAAACAAAATCCAAAAAACGCTGTGGCGTGAGCGCAGCCTGGTTGTTTCCTTGGGAACCAAGAAGGGCTTTTAGTGTCCGAGCTGAGTGCCGGAATAGTGACCAATTAAGTAGCAAGAAGGCTGCGGCGCCGTGCATCACACACGGCCTCATTAAATTACCTTCAATGGCCTTTTCAGTCACCCCGGCGAAGAGGCCAATTAAGACACAAAACAGCAAAAGCTGGGCCGATTATAGCTAATTTATAGCACCCCCGCTTTTTTTTTACATTTCCCGAAATATTTCCTTTTATTTAAACATTCTTTGGAGGCTTTTGTTTAATTTTTCAATTATTCATTCACATATTTATTTTGCATTTATGCATCTATTCCTTCACTCATTTTCTTATTTACTTACTGGAGCGGCACTTGATTGTTTTCACTCAAATTGAGCGTTCAAGCCATTTTTACTGATGTGTTTGATTATAATTTACATGATTTATTTATTTAAGCTGAAGGACCTCGTGTTTTATCATTTAACAGGGATGTTTATTTTTAAGTAAATAGAAGATAATAAATATATATTATTTGCCTTTTTAACCAAATGCATGTTAAGCGTGAGACAGTTCTGGGTTTGAACCTGTGGACGTTCTGTGCAAACACGAGCTCTCGTCGTCATGCTTGTCCTGCTGATGACGTCTCAACTTCTCGCATCTTCTGTTAATCATCGCTGCACCTCTCTGATATTTTTAACCGCTGTTGTCTTCTGCTCTGGTTCTCCCAAGCCGCGACTGCGCTCTCTCACTCCATTGTTTGCTCTCTCTCTCCTCCTCCTTTCTAGTCCTCTCTCTGTGACTCTCTCCCTAGTCTTCTCCTCTCCCTTGCTTACAGGCTCTTCTCCTTTGGACCATCACCTGCAGATGACCTTCTACCCCCAGACCGGCCTCATTTTGATGTTGGACCTGATCTGGACTGGTTTCTCCCTCTGACCTTCCTCATGAATCATCACTTATCTATGTTGTACATTCCATGGTGTTCTTATCATGTGTCAGTTTAATGTTTAGAACCCTTATTTTTTTCTTTGTGGCCCGCCCTCTTCCAGTTCGCTATGGGGAAGAGGAAGTCATACGCTGGTGGGGCTGCGTGATGGCACCGTAACTTACTTAAGCCGTCATCTTGATCATAAATTAATTTTTGACAGCAGTTCTTTCATTGTTTTCTGTAATTCCTGATGTGATCTCTGCACGTGCGACACCTTTTGCATGTCTGTCCGTCCTGTCCTCCTCTCCAGCTCCTCTTGAGGTTTCGTCTCCCTTTTCCCTGTTAAAAGGGTTTTTTTGGTGGCGTTTTTCCTCCCGCTCACTGTGCAGATTGTAAAGCCCACTGAGGCAGTGTGATTTGTGAATCTGGCCTATATAAATAAAATTGACTTGACTTGAAGTTGGTGTGTTCTCCCTGCTCCGACTGTATGTGGTGTTCCATCTTCCTCCTGCAGGTGAGGTGCATTGAGGTGACCCCGAAGCCCCCATAGATGTGAAGCTCCCGTTGGCTCCTGCCCTGCCCCAGTGACCCACTTCAGGTTAAGAAATAATGAATGAACAATGAACGAAACCTAAAATGATTCCAGACAGTTTTAGTGCCTTTTTAACAGATTGAAGAATATTTGCAGAATATCTGGATAATATCAGTAAGTTCCATTATTTTGTCCCACATGGCAGCGCAAATGACAGAGGCGTAACTGTGAGTTGATATTGAACTAGAAGCAGAGTGGAAATTCACAAGATGGAAGAACACAAATTCATGACTCCAGGTCTTTTCCTGCTGAATGTGCAGTCAGGTTTGGTAAACAGTCTCTATGGTGCTTGAGTATGTTTTTAAACAAATTGTTTTTGTTTGGCATTCTCTTTCTCCATGTTAGTGGATGGGACTTGGCCTGCGGTAGTTTTCATCCTGCTAATGTTTGCTCAAGTGTGCATTTTGGAAAAAAAACACACACAATCCAGTTTCCTTGGATAAGTGGAGACATGCTTCCAACTCTTAACTCTGTGTACAATGTGTAATTAACTGGAGATGGACCTTTAAAATGACCGCAGCAGAGGTTCTCTGATAGGGTTTCCTGTCTCTAACAGCAATCAGAGGTATACGTTATCTGACCCAAATGACACCCCAAGATTTTTTGCACCATTTAAAGTCCTTGCAGAGCACATTTTAACACTGTGTAAAATAGAAAAGAGAACATTGTAGCCCAGAGGTGGGCAGCGGTTTTCTCCATAGAGCCATACTGACACATACAAAGTAAGCAACAGGCCACACGTTGAAAGATTTGATTTAAACATGAAACTCATAGATAATGGAACTGACTGTCAATAGGAATATATTTGCCAGCCCGGAACACTGTCAATTACAAGATTTTTTTTTTTCTAAAGATAATGACCTTTTTCTTCAGCTGTATGTGTCAATCGGGTGCATTGTGACATTAGAAAGAAAACTTGCATAAAACAATCGACAGTAACACTTGGTGAGAAATTTCTTCATCGTTTCAAATCTTTGAGGCCTTTGGTCGAAACTACATGGAAATAGCGCCCTCTGTTGGCGTGTGGTTATCAGCCTTGATCTTCTTTCATGTATCTCTGCCCTTCATTGTTTTTTTCAAGGTTCACTTTGCCCTGCTTTGACATCATTGTGAGCTGCATAATGGTCAACGGGCCAGTTCTGGCCCTCGGGCCGTATGTTGCCCGTGTGTCAAGTTGGTTTGCAGCACTGAGATTTGTGTTCATTTAAAACCAAGACCGAAGTTCGTTTATGCTCCTGTAGCACTTTTACCTGGAGAGATAATAAGATATCGACCACTACCCACCTGAACCTGCTCCTGTATGGACGACACGAGATTGTTGTACAGTACCATACAATAACTCTCATATCTGTAATTCTCTTTGCATATTCTCATAGGACTTGATTAACTGTCTGGAAAACATCTGAGTTGAGTCTCGCTTCTAATCTAGAAGCTACAGTAGCTTCTAGTTTTTGGGAACAGCATGAACTGATGAGGCCCACTTGGCTGAGAGGCGAAATGTCTTCCGGACACATAACCAAGTTCACTTTACCTGATTCAAGCTCTTGAAATATTAAATTTCAGTGTAACTGAACTGCTGCTAGGCCAAATACATATCTGAGGTTGGACTGCTCTTTTAATAGCTGTGGATGCCAGTCTTATCAGCACGTAGACTCATTTTTACACAACCCCTCTGCTACAAAGGCCTGGAGTGGAGAGCGGGGAGGGACCCCCACTCAAATACCTCTCTGAACCATGATGCAGTCATGATGCTTGTCTCGTCTCCTTACGCTTATCTGGGTCCGGGTCGCGCGGGGGCAGCAGGGGCCTGCCGTCCGACCCACATTACACCAGACCCATATGGTTCCCCCTGTAGGTGGTGGGCCTGCTGGAGGATGGACCCATTTCTCCGCTTGTGCCGAACCTGACCGGACTCTGCGGGCGAAGGCCCGGCCACCAGGCGGTTGCTGACAGGGCCCTTCCCCAGTCCTGGCTCCAGGGTGGTGCCCAGGTTACCCTCTTGGCAGGGCACACTGGTCCATGAATGTCTTTCTTCCCATATGTGTCTTTATGGACCATTCTTTGTCTGACCCTTCACCCAAGAGCAATTTGCCATGGGAGACTACATAGCCCCTGAGATCATTAGGACACGCAAACCCTTCAACCACGATAAGGTGGTGGTCCACGAATAAGCCAAGTCACATGCTTTTACTACAAATATCAGCTGGTTTGTCATTGTCGATGAATCAACATAACTAGGATGAAGCACCACATCTTCACTTTTCCTTCAGCCGTGACCAAACCGTGTTTTCCACAGTGGCTTCTTACAAACAAAAATGCGCATTTAGAGTTGGGCGGCGTCTTTGTGGAGCTCTGGAAATGTGCTACAGGACAGTCAAACTCACTACACTCCCTCTGAAGCGCCTCTGATGTTGGTCCAAGTGGATCTCATGTGATGTTTTCAGACCACTTGATGACCTGCAGGCGCCGCTCTATCCGTGGACACCTAGAGCGAGGAGCAGCCAGCCACATCTCCAAACCCACCCATGAAAACAGAAAGACGGTGGACGAGATGGAGGGAGAGCAGGTCAGAGGGAGGAAACAGAATACTCTTCATCACGCTGACACACAGCAGAAGCACCTCATCCTCTGCATGTGGAGGGTTCTTAGCATGTAAACATCAGCTGTACGGCCACCTGAGTGCTCTCAGCATCCATTTGCAGCCAGAGAGGGTTTTTTTTTAACTGTGGTGAGATTTGTGGGAGTCCCATAGGATGCGACCCAGGCCGGTTGTAGAGCAGCTGCTATCCGCGGTTACAGTCTCCACAGCGAGTCTCCAGCAGCTCATCCCAGCACTCCTGACTGGCAACAAACGCCCACACACGCTCCCAGAGAGCAGCATCTTTCCTCTCCACTCAAAGCCACCCACATCTCTCCCTGTCTCAGTGTTTTTTTTTCCCCCCTCTCCCACTCTGTCTCCATCACGCTGTTATCCCTCCATCCTCATTATCCTTAGTGCTGTTGCTTATGGAAATGGCTGCTGCTCAGCTGAGAGGCTTACGGAAAAAAATGTCATTTTGCACTTTCTGCACTGCACCACTGTGGAGAGACTGTGTCCAGTGTGCACTTGAGATTCTGCTGCTATGTTTTATATATGTGTGTGTGTGTGTGTGTGTGTGTGTGTGTGTGTGTGTGTGTGTGTGTGTGTGTGTGTGTGTATGAGAAAGAGAGAGAGAGAGGGAGAGGGAGAGGGAGGGAGCGAGGACTTGCTCTACACTGCCATCATTGGGTGAGTAGGAGTACTGCAGTATTACCACCAAACCAAATAACCACACTGTACACTTCATACTGCACAAAGTATACAGCACATAAACTAAACATCGTGACAGCTCCTCACAAGTCAAAGCTAAAAGATATCCATCGCCCCCTGGTGGCTGGCTGAAGTATCGGTGATAAGCCCCGCCTCCTCCATGTGAGTGGATGGGACTCATGGCAAACTCAACCAGTTAACATGCTCCTCATCAATTATTTTCTTATGATAGCACACATTATCTACACTTAACGAAAACTGGTTGACAAAAAGTGTGTGTGTGTGTGTGTGTGTGTGTGTGTGTGTGTGTGTGTGTGCGTGCGTGCGTGCGTGCGTGCGTGCGTGCGTGCGTGCGTGCGTGCGTGCGCGTGTGTGGGAGAGTGGAGTCGGTTGGGGGCATAGGGGGAGGGGATGTAAGTCAATACCTTTAACTTAATATCACCCCGGATAGCAAATGTACACGATGGCAGATTGAGTTTCATGAGGGCAACTCTTGATAAGCGAACATGCAGATAAAGCCGAAGGAAACCATTTCAAATGGATTGGAAAAGCATATATAATGAACGATAACATTGTGAAAACAACTTTATGTCGACGGGGTGTAAAATTGCCATTTGGCCACGAAGACATGTATTTGGCACACGAAGAAGACGGCGGACAGTCGAGAGATGGCTGGAACACAGCAGAACGGGAGAAGTTGCAGGCAGCGTTTCTGCTCCAGTTGTGGCAGCCTGACCTCCAAATTCTCTTTGGATATCAATTCAACTCCGAACACTGAAAGGCTTGTTGTTTTCACCATGTTATGTCAAAACAGGAATTGCAGTCTTCACCAAATAATTGGATTTTACTTCTTAAAATAGCACGATCACAAGACGTGGAGAGGCAGGTTTTTGCGTAACCAGGATTGTGCATCAACTCTTAGAGCTCTGAGGAGATCTTTGTGCTAATCACACAGGTTTCTGGTAGACCCTTCATAAAGATGTACATTTTTCTGACCTCTCGGGTCACCGGTCTCCTCTCACAAGGGCTTCCTGGCGACGGCGGTGTTAAGGAGCTGCAGTTCAACATGCAGAGACAAGATATTATCAAGAGGATTAGAGTCCTGGAATAGTTTTGTTCTAGGAAAACAAACAGCAGCAAAGCTCATGACCTGAGAGATGAACTAATAAAAGACGTCGGGTTCCAGTTTTGGATGTCTGCTAATGATTAAAGCTTTAAGAAAAAAAACAGTGTCAGTCTGAGAGGACGTTGCTTGAGAATGAATCTTAAGAGCAGTTTTTTTTTTTTGGGCAATTTTTTTTTTTTAGGCAGATGGCTGCTCGTCATCATGTCTCTATGCCCTTCAGCTTCCAGAGTATCAACATTCAATAGAGGCAGACGCAACAGCTCCTGGTTTCTATGGAGACGCCACCTACACAGCCAGCAGTGTGTTTGTAACGCCAATCTTCCCCTCCGTCTTCCCAAGTGGTTTGAAATGATGCTTCTTCTGACTGTTAGTCACCTTTTCCTAAGTTTACTAGCATCTCTGGGGGTATTTAAAGGGCCAATAGACTCTTCTTTCACTTTAACTTTTGTTTATGACGTAAGAAGTGCAGAACAATGACACCAGCCCTCCGCTACTCTGTCTGTCGCCAGGGAGTAAATCTGCTCAGGATGTGAAGGGCTGATGTGTGGCACAGAAGAAGTAACCCTGGCAACAACGCTGCACCGTGGACCGCAAAAACATGTTCTGTTTACTTTTAAATGTTGAGCGTTAAAATAAAGGAAAGAAATGTGTTTGGGGAATTCAAGGCTCAGACATAAACACGTAGACATCATGACAGCTCCCCATGAGGGAAGCCAAAAGATCTCTATCTTCCCCTCGTGGCCGGCCGCAGTACAGCTGATAAGCCCCGCCTCCTCCATGTTAGTGGACGGGATTAGGCTAAACTAAAATATAA
>CAAKHG010026899.1:0-15022 GCA_901007715.1 Dactylopterus volitans | reverse complement strand
AGCACACGGTCACTCACTCGCTGTGACTTTGAAAAAAGAAAAAAGAAAAAAAAAAGTTCTCGCTCCGCGGCCACGTTTGGCGGACGTCTTTGAACGCACCACCTGAATCACCCTCTGATGCACCCACCCAAGCACCCCCCCCCCCCCCCCCCCCCCACAGATGGTCTCTGTCATTTCAGGTGGTTTTTATCATGCTGTTTGTTCCGAGTGTTCATTTTTCTGATAAAATTTAGTTTTAAATCACTAATTAATTAACCACCGCAGTAGGGTTAAATACCGAATTAATGAAGTGAAAATGTGGGTGCGGCTCCATGATTGACATTTATAGACTCCCGTTCAGGGATTGTACATCGGCCGAGAGGCCATGTGATGCTAATGAATGATTTTTGTAACGGTAAACTGATAACTTTTGAGCTGAGCTGGACTTTAATCATTCCTTGATCGCTCCCGCGCAGCATCTGGCTCCAAATGACATCAGCGGCGCAAGATGGCAGCGAGCGCATATGCGGGATAGGTTTTTGTACAGCAGAGGGAAGTGGACGCGAGATGTCTAGATTATATATGAACGGAAAAGCTAAAGCTCCATGTCTCCCCTCTGGCAGAAACAATGGAAAAAAAATTCAGTTCAAATGGCTGTTTCATAATGAGCTTCTTAAAAATATTAATACGTGTGCGCATTGAAATGGAGCTGAGCAACAATTCAAATGAAGTTAAGTGTAAGAAGACGCTTTTTCAGACTCTGTTCTCTCTGCGCTGGAACTTAAATCCATTTATGATTTAAAATTTTAATGGTGGTTATAAAAACCATGACAGCTGTTTACCACAGTTTTGGGGATGTGTGTTGAAATGGAACAACATAACCTCAAACATGTTACTATTTATCCTAATTTTGGTCTACGTATTTCAGCTCTGGTGTGAGCCGACATGCATCAACATGCAGATGCCACTTATCCAATCTTCGTTATATGACTTGCAAAGGAGCATGCAACAAAACTGACAGAGATGGTCAGCGCGCCTGCTCGACTCTCCTATTCTGCTGCAATGAAAATGACGATCGTACCAGATGACGCAGATGCTGACAGAATTTGCAGCCAAAAAGAAATAGATAGATCACAGCATGCCGTATATAACACAATTATGGAGCCTAACCGATTTATGAGCCGTCTAATATCAACGGCAAATACATGTTTACATAACGTGCGCCGATATTAAGCATTACTTAAAAGCCAGGGCCAAATAATCGGCAAGTCGATATTTTCAGCTCATATTTGAGTCTCAGGCATATCGGCTTTGCCGGATAAATGGCCAACAAGTGCTGATTACTTCTCTTCAGCCGCTTTTTAAGATGGCCCAAGATGATAAAACGTTCATTTGTTGTAGTAGCATCTGGTCTCCAGCAGACTGTGCTGAATAGGAGAGCACACTGTTGCCTGTGCATTACCTGTCTAGCACACTTTGTCACTCAGGCAATGGCTGATGGTCAAAGCAATTACAGCTGTCTTATAAACAACAATACAACAAGCAAGAGACACCTTCTGGGATATGAAGCTGTGCACTTTGGAAGATACTGGTAAATCCAGTGCGACATGTTGGGAGATGTGGGCTGTGCTTGCCACAGTGTGCATCACAGTATCTACTCCAAAATTTCAGTCTGGATCGGGCTCAGTCTAGGCCCATGGGATGTTTTGCGATTCTCACCACCATCGTCCACCAGGAAGCTCTACTGCTTTATGTCTACTGGTCAACCGCACGAGATAAATACAGAGACAAATGAAGCTCGTTTTATTTTAAAGTCTCACTTATTTTGGGCCTGTTTTGCACCACTTATTTGTGTTTCATTGTCTATAGTTTTTAAAGTTTGAGTAAAATCAAGTTGCGCACTGTTGAGGAAGTGGCTTAAAGACAAGTTCTTCAGGTGTGACATAACGCACGATGACGCACATGAACATCTGCCTGCTGCGTGTTTATGCCCTCACGTCTGATAATCGCTGACACAAACAGTGCACACTTGCTAATGAGCCTCCATACTGTTAATTCGCCAGCAAAAGACATTTCAGACTCATTCATACGCTGCAGCTTTATGATTCGTGCAACATTTGTGTGCCGCAGCCACTCAGCTTTCCTTGAGCATGTTCCGTCTTTAGGGCTGCTGTGACGTTCTCCAGTGTCATTTTTCTCACCTGTACGGTTTTATGTACCAATTGTATTGATAGGTTACTAGAAAGGAAAAAAAAAAAAAACATTTCAGCAGTTCAGCAACAGTTCAGCACATCTTTGCACAGCTTTGTTCAGCAGGTGGCGGCCGAAGTGAGGAAACACCTTTGATGCTGCGGTTTTATTTAGCTACTCCGACACAAAGGAGGAATGCGGGAGCTCAGCGGGAAGTGAGCCGGATAATTGTTTCACGGTCGCCAGGCGTCTCCTCAAAAACCACAAACACATCACATGGTCCGCGAGAATCCGAGTGTTATTGTGCAGAAGTTAACATGGCGCCTGGAATGCTCTGTCAGCAGAGCATCACGGCAGATGGGACATTCGATGGAGGGAAATGGGGGTGCATTTGAAGACAAGGCGGCCAGAAAGTCGTTTGCTCCAAAGTTTTTCTAGACTTTTTTTTTCAAAAACACGAGTACAAATGCAGAATTTTACAGCCATACAGCCAAAGAAAGTATGAGGGTATTAGAATTTGTTGTAAATACGGTATATTCACATTTTGATGGAACACAGGGATGCACCGTCAGGAGAGGCAAACCAGGCAAACCTCAGGGGGCCCCCAAAATATGGTGCCCCCTAGTGGTCACTCATGATAGCTATAAATCTCCTTTAACCTTCAATAATGGCTCAATACAGTGCTGCCCCTCCACCACCACACATACACCCAAAAATAAATAAATAATAATAATACAAATGTACCCATCTTCTATTGTATGACAGTTGTATACCGTAAGGTACCATCGGCGTATGAGCCCAAAAAATAATTAGGATTGTGGAAGGTACATATAATTATGATAAAAAGGAGACTTCTGTGTAATTCATGTACTGTGATGTGTTCTTCAAAATTCTACTGTTGCTGTAAGATTGAATCAAAATTATTTTTTTGCAATCAATTCCCAACTATGTTTGGAAATTTGAATATGCACACTGCAATATTTTCCGGACTTCTCAAAATGAGATATTATAATGCATATAACTCAGATTATTTTAGACTATATTTCTTTTCAGAAACCCTGCCACTGGATGTTTATGGACCTTCCCTTCACATCAGCCCATCTGGTACCAGCTGCACTCAATTTGTGCACCTTTCTTCTCATTCTGATCTCCATGTCTGCATGCTTAAGTCTGTCTGCCACATGATAGGCTGATTGGATATTCACGTACATGAACCCTGAAAGAGGTATCGAACAAAAGGGCTGCTATTTACATAAAAAAAGAGGAATTACGTTATTGACAGACAGGAAATCGATTTATTATAATGACGTAACTACTTCTCTTACTCATCTTTATGCTTATACTCTTGCATGGGGCATCTGTATTGAAAGTAATTTCCCCTTGGAGGTCAATAAGGGATTCTGATTCTGATGAGTCTGCTGCATTTTTGGTTGGACATCAATTTACGTTTTTATTATCTTTCTTAAGTTTTCCTTTCATCTAGTTCAGGCTATTGACTAGAGCCCCTCTCATTGACTGAAGAAACAACTCGACCATTTAGTTAGCTGCTTTAACAATGCAAAGACAAATAATACATGAGTCTCCCTGACCACTAATGAGTCATGAGGACGCAGCCATCTTGAGCTAAAGGACACCGCTAATCTGCAGCTTTTCTATCAGCACCAAGCAAAAGTGTTCCAACGCTGCCACCAGCTGGATAAAACAGGGACTACTTGGAAGTTTCTGGTAATTATAAAATTCAGTCAGTAATATATCTCTGAAAAAAATAAATAAAATACAGGAGTAGGGCTTTAAATTAATTTATTAAAAAAAGCATTTCTCCACTGAAGCAGAACAAACATCAATTGTTTCTTTTAACTATTGTTTGGAACGTGTACAATCAGAGACTCGCCAGGTCGCCAGAACAGTTAAAATAATCAAGCAAAAAGGAGGAAGGAGGGAGGGGGGAAAAAAAAGGTGGGTGGGAGTGGGCAGGGGGGAGGGGAGTCTGCCAACACCACAACTCAACACAGCCGGGAGGAACTGGAGAACGGGGGAGTGGTGGAACACAAACAGACAAACGAAAAGAAGTAGGGGGAAATGAAGACATTTAATCAAGTGCATGTCTGGTTTGAAAGCAGATCTTTTTTTTTTTTTTCCTCTGTTCACAAACAGGTAAACAACGTTTCTCGGCTGTCAGACACATGCAAGGTCAACATCTGGAACTACACATGGAGATTTCATATGCTCATAGGGGTTATTTGTTCAAGTATTAAAATATGTAGGTATAACGAAGCAATTTCTTATACGGATATGTCAGGATGGGGGCGGGGCGGGAAAAGAAACAAATATTACAAAAAAAAAAACTACACTGATTCACTGAACAGAAGGGAAACAAGTCCACATAGAAATGAAAAAAAGTGAGATTTCTAAATTAGTTACCGAAATGTCACCGACCTGACCATTTTTGTCATTTCATTAAATTATCTATGTAAGTGAAAATACATAAAAAAATCCTATGCTCCACATGAGAACAACAAAATACTGCATATCTACGTACAGCTGCAATAGAGGAAGGTCAGTGTTGTGAGCGGCTAGCTGCCAGAGTTTCTGGAATATTGGCTCCGAGTTGATCCCTTTCTGAATGTGTTGACATTTATTTTTCTTTTCTTTATTTTTCTTTTCTTCGTCTTTAGTCGGTCGTCAAAACTCAACGCTCGGCTGGTCACTTCGTCCACCGCCGCTCCGGGGAGGATGTTGTCTGCTGGCTGCCGGACTCTCCCTATCTGCTCTGAGGTAGATTCGACAGAAAGGTGGCGTCCAGCCCGAGCCAAGCTGAGCTGGGGGCGGGGCGCGGCTCCCCCCCCCCCGGACAGCTTGAGGTCAAAGGTCAGCTCTTTAAGGGTTAATTTTTGTTAAGGCTTCCTGTGGTCTTTATTTAGTCACTCTCCTGTTTCAGTGGCTCACAGGTTGACACCTTTAATTTGTTCTCATCCACATTCCAGTCTTTAAAGGGGTGGACTTTATATATATATATTTTTTTTCTTTTGCTGCTCTAGAACAGAAATGAAAACAATCCTCTCCGTTTGGCACCTCAGGAGTCAGTGGAGGACAAAATAAGAGAAACAGACGATAGAGAGAAACCGTGGAGGAGGGAGGAAGGTGGGTGTGGTGGGTGTGTGGTTGTACAGACTAGTTGAGGTGGCTGCTTTGGTCATTAGCTGCCGACGAGTCCGAGTCTGCCGCCGTGGCTGGGTTCGACGCCGCCTCGTCCTCTGACTTGATGCGCTTGGCGTCCGGCTGTCCGCTGGCCGGCTGGTCCCCGTTCTGCCGCTTGGTGGGGAGGGAGGCGGAGGCGGAGGCGTGGGCGGCCAGCAGGTGAAGGGGGCTCGCCACGGCTGGAGCTGCACAGCAGAGGAAGAAAAGGGGGAAAAGGTTGGTTAGCAGAGGAAATGCTTCGCTGTCAGAACCGTTCTAACGTGGTTAACCGACGGCTGTCAGCAGGAAGCCGGTGGGAAGAGCGGTTTGGCTGAGCTACTGAAAACACGGAATATTAAAATCTCTTTTCCACGTCCGCAGGGGGGCAGATAAACTGTTAATGACATGAATGCTGGAGTTCTTAAGTCTGGCGGTTGAAGCGTCTGTGCAAGAGAGGATTGTTAAAACACAACAACAGATGTGAGTGATTTTGAAAAATATTTTCATGGTGAGAGCAAACCGGATGAAGGACTGCAGGCTTGGCATTTACACAGAACTCGTTCAGAGTGGTGGACATGGCATTTCACAGAAATTCAAAACATGACTTCAGCGAAAAAAAGGCAAGGAGGTGGTCTGTCGCCGGCGGGCCACATATGCGCTCACTGCGCTTTCCGCAAAAAAACGTTACTGGAGATGTGAGTGAGAAGATTGTTGATGCATTTTGTAGAAAAAGCTTGGCGATGCTTCCTGTTCAGCTCACTCACTGACCACTTGAGGTTTGTACATTTGTAAAAATTTTAATTTGTAAAAGACCACATATCCCCAAGCATTTTTGCTGTATAGGACTGGCAAAATAAAACAAAAAGACAAACAACAACAAAATGACATGTCAAATGTATTCAACCATTTTTAAACATTGCCCAAAAAAGACTTGCTGAATGAACATCATTTTGTTGGATGGGAACAATGTAAAAATGAGAAAATAAAATACACAAATGAAACAAAGAACAGAAGTCTTGGCCTTCAGTCTATTAAAGACAGCAATAAATAAATAGTGCAAAGCCCCTCAAATATTCCAAGAAAATTTAAGTACAGCAACACTATTTGCCACATGGGTGCAATGAACCTGCTGTTAAGTTGGAAAAGTAACCAACTACAATGGTTATTGAAATAACTTGAAACTGACAAAAGTAATAATAAATACAAGTCATTGGCCTATTCTGATGTGGCCTTCTTTGAGCCCTGATCTAAATCCTATTGAACATTTGTGGAAGGAGCTGAGAGATGCCGTCTAGAGAAGGCATCCTTCAAACCTGAGACAACCGGAGCAGTTTGCCTATGAGGAGTGGGCCAAAATACGACAGGTGCGGAGGTCTCACTCACAGTTACAAAAATCGTTTGATTGCAGCGGTTGCCTCAAATGGGTAGTGCAACAAAATATTAAGTTAAGGGTGCCATCATTTTTGTCCGGGCCGGTATCGCTTGTTTGTTTTTTAAAAAGATTCTGTTGAACCACAATTCAGAAGCAATTTCTGATTTTCACTGGTTCATTTTCAGTACATTTTTATTTAGTATCACTTTCGTCAGTTTCAAGTTATTTCAGTGACCTTTGTGGGTTTGTCTTTCTATAAGAGTGGGGTACCACCAATTTCATCCACGTGTGTACAAATGACATGGCTTTTATCGTGTTTTCCGGTGTTCTTGTAAAAGCCAAAAGACATTCCAAACTTTAGATTTTTGTTTTGCCGATGCGTTGAAATTCTTTCGCGGTAACTCACCAGTTCCGCCGGTCAAGCTGGCGCTGTTTACACTATTATCGTTGTCAGTGATGCTAGCAACTGAACAGGCGCAAGAATCATTCTGCAGGCAACCGCGGGCTCTCAAACCGTTACAGCCATGCCAACCGATCGCTAGTCTCGCGATACACAATTTATGACTCCACAATTGATTCATCGACGGATTCATGGCTGATTTGTATCGATTGAGGAGGCCGCTACCGACGCAGCCATATCGCTCACTTGTCAAACCGAATGTCTGGTCAAATCGGCTAATCCTTCACAACCCTACACTGCAGGGAAAAACAGTGAGGCTTCAATGAAGGTGTTGATGTGAAGGTTAAATCTGTAATCAGATTACAAGGTCATTTGGGTAGCCAATCACCTCAGACGATTCTGGGATCAGTACGTCAATAGCTAAGTGTCCTACACATGACATCGATGCCCAAAATCTGTCTGCATCTAAACTAGATTCCGTGGGACACAAACACTGTCTAACTCATTAATCATGCAAAACAAACATTTCTGTATGAAATACATCTGGGTGAAATCGCACCACAGGTACTTTGATAAATGTTCTCGTGAGTCTCACCGGCACTGGCGGCTCCCTGGATGGCAGTGGTGATGCTGTGGGTGCCGTTCTGTGTGATGGCTTTGATGGGTAGCTGGTGCTGACCAATGGGAGCCTGTTGCACTATGGTAACGGTCTGCAGCTGTGTGGCGGACTGGGTGCTCTGGATGATGCGACTGGAGCCGCCTATAGAGGTGATGGTGGGAACAGCCTCCACTTTCACTGAAGACACAAAAAAAATGACGTCAGCTACGAGGATCTACATATAAATGAGATGATTAAAACTGGCAAAGTAGTTCCAGAAGGTCCCTGTTGCTCTGCGGTTCATCGCATTAAATTATAAATTGATGGGTAAATCAACAGGGTCATGGCTAACGAGCCGTCGCCATTTTCTTTTTGAAATAATGGTTGAGGGCATAATGGCTTGGAAGCTGAAATCTTTGCTATTTACCTTAATACTCAAGTTTGTGATGTATTACTTTACTTTCCGATATGATACAATGTTAAAAGATGAGGAAAATGAAACCAGCCGGACCAAAGTCAGTTCAGTAAAGTGCAGATAAAATTAAAGAATATAACTTTTCTAAAAACTGCAAACTTTCTTTGTGTTCCATTAAACTGGATATATTTTAATGGTAAATGTGCCTCACAGCTCTGTTGCCAATTTCAGGACTCTTTCAATTAGAGTTCCTGTATAAAAATGAACCTGTTTAAAAGAAAAATGTTGGTTTCAAAAAGGGTTGCCATTAGTGCAGTTGGCAGGCTACACTTTATATGTAAAAAGCATTATTTCCCCATTTGTTGAGCAAAGTCAAGTGCACATAATTAACTCAATGATCACAGGAGTTTTGTTATCTTTTGGAAAATATTCATGCAGCCAAGAACTGGAATATACCAGCTGCACACAAGCAGGCTACTGTTTGATGTGTTTCAATATTAGAGCTTACTGAATACATGAATGTTGGTACTGATGACAAAAAAAAGAAACATTTTTGCCAAATTAGGCAAAGCGTTGCAATTAGACCAATTAGGGCTGGGTAATAATGCCAAAAAACTTTTGGCATTTTTTTCAATTGATTTTCAACATAAAAAAAGTCTCTATGATGTTATTATTTCATCATGTCCATGACCAGTGAGTGGTTGTCTTTTATTAGTATAAAAGACAAAGTTCATTTGCGGTATCTAAGGGCATCTTATTTGCCAATGTGAAAAATATAAAAGAATGTTGCCAGTAGATCTAGAAATCTGTTGGCCTCTGTAAATGTAAACACATTTCCTTCTGTGCTTAAGTAGGCCAGTGTTTGATGCCAATAAATGAAGAGGTTCCCCCATCCGTCCTGTCTCACCTTTGACCTCTGTGTGTTCTCCATTCTCCTGCGGTTCGCTCTTGTTGATGATGGTGGCCGGCTGCGTGATGACGGCTGCGGGGCTCAGGGATCCTGCTGGGATCTGCTGCAGGACGTGGACAGTCTGGACCGCTGGCTGGGAGGTGCTGGTGCTCACCGGGGACGCCATGGTGTAGGTCACTGGCTTAATAGTTTGAGGTAACGGACGCTGGACTGCTATGAGTACGGGCTGGTTGTTAACAGGTGAGCCTGGAAAACAAGAATATAAACTGTAAACGTGTAACAGATATTAAACATCATCAGACAAACACACAGTCAGACATATGAAAACGCAAGAGGGCAAAAACCTGGTGTGTTTTGTGCAAAGCGCGCTTCTTGAATAACTGCCAGTTTGGGCTGCACCGCTGTGGTGGTCGTTGCAGTCGGGGTGGTGGAGGTTTCCAGCTCCAGGGGAACCGGGGAGCCCTCCCGTGATAGGCTGTCAGGAGTCTGTACACCACTGGAGTGAGCAGACAGCACCCCCGAGTGGTTGGGAGAGGCTGGGGCACTCCTGAGACAGAAACCAGGTTGAGAAAATGACAATAAATCCACACGAACAATGTTGATTTGACTGGAGCTTTGTGGCCTTTATGGAACTAGATAAACCAGGTTGAGCTGCACATGCAACATTTGCTAGTCGGATGAGTTAATACAGTTGTTTAGTCAATGGGTTTGCAGCTTCGTGCTTCACTATAAGGTCTTGAGCACATAGTCATCAAACTGTAATACTCGTATTATTACTGTGTATGTGTATAGACAGATCTGTGTACGGTTGACATCAATGAGGCCATAAATTGCCATAAATTATAAAAAGGTCGATACAGGAAGTGTGCGCTTTTATTTTGCTATGTTTTTATCCTGGCAAGTGAACAGGAATGATGGAAAGGTTCAAGATTCAGACCTGGAGGACAGGGGCCCGTGTGGGGTCCTGAAACAGGGGACACCCCGGGGCCTTCGTTTCCTGAAGGCCTGCTCGACGAGTTTCCCCTCTGAGGACGGGTCTATCCTCCAGAACGAACCTTTGCCGGGCTCCTCCTGCGACCGTGCTACTTTAATGAAATAACGGTTCAGCGACAGGTTGTGGCGGATCGAGTTCTGCAGCAGAGGAGGAACAAGAGTGGTGAGGGTGACAAAAATAAAAATGCAGGCAGTTATTATTATCAGATGTTATTAGATTACTTGGTTGCTATTCATTACTTGGTCTATGAAACAATGAATAAAATATCCTTGAGCACAAAGTGATGTCATCAAAAGTATTTCTGTCTTTGGAGTTACCCTTAGAAGACAACATCCTGAATTTAAGAACTTGGATTCATCATATTTTGGGGCATTTAAGTTAGAAAAAAGGAACATCTAAATGGTTTGAAATGAATTTTTTGCTCTTAAAAAAAAAAAAAAATCACTGCAGTTCAGCTTTTATAGCCAGGAAAGTGGATAACAATAAAATTCGAAGAATGAACTTGTTAATTAGTTTAAATTAATACAGTGAATCCAATTTTAAAAAAAAAGGCTTACTGCGGGAAATCTAAGATTGTAACTGGTTTCATAGAAATATCTCATTCCAACTAATTTAATGATTCGCTGTGCAGCAGCTCTAATAAGCGTTCCTACTCAGATTGATGCAGTTAACAGGTGGACATGCAGTCAGACTCACCTGCCAGCCCTTGTCTGCAGTTCTGTAGTAGGGATAATTCTTTGTAATGTGATTGTAGATTCCGTTTAGTGTGAGCTGCTTGTCCGGAGCCAGCGTTATTGCCTGGACTATCAGCTGTGCATAGGAGTACGGAGGTTTGGAGTCGTCCTGCAGTCAGGAAAAAACACACAGAAGATGAGCTCATTTTGTGTCAACTTCCACTTGTGATGTCTCCGATTCATCTTGTCTGAATAAAGATGCCAAACTGAAGATGGATGTTTTATTGTTATGTTTTATTATCTATTATTATTCTTACATTTCCTTGGATGATTCCTTTGCTAACTTTTTTACATGGCGAGTTACAGATGTGCGAAGTTGATCAACACAAACGCAACAGCTTGTTTGGGGTTTCTTCAAATATGAATAAATAAACAGATTTCGTGCATTCCAAACAGAGGGTTGCCGTTTATCAGGCATCAACAGGTGGTCGACCAGGCTTAGAAATATTGCTATTAAACACACTCAAGTTCTTAAAACTATGAAACCTGCAGACACAGTGCACCGTAGTGTCCAATATCTGTTCACAATGACACGGCTGCCTCACATTACCTCTGATTAAATCAGGCATGCATTTTATATCACATTTTAAAAAAATTTTCACACTTCAATGCAGTTTTGAGGTCTGTGTAGCTACAAACAAAACAGAGCAGTCATATAAAAACAGAGACCCGTGTCAGTGGATCATAATGGCGGTCTGCAGCACCAGCTGTGTTTCCTACGTGTGCTGTGTATTTCAGCCGTAGGAGTGAAGGTATCTTTTTTTTTTACAATTACCTACACAATGGTCTCCCACACCGTGTCCGATATTCACAAAAGTGAAACAAAATGTAAACTAAGTGCTTCAGTGATGAGCTCATATAAAACCCCAAATCAGATTTTAGTAGAAGCAAAATGAGTTCTCCGCTAAGTTAGAGAGAATGTCAATTTCTATTTACAAATATTTGTTACATACTTTCTTTTATATTGGTACTTCCTTCCTTTATCTTTATATTGTCATGGAGCAACTGTGACCACACAATTTCCTCCAGGATTAATTAAGTATTTCTGATTCTGAACGTTATTGAGTCTGAAATGTCAATTGGTCTTTCGCGTTTCTCACCATTCAGATTTACTTTTAAAAAGTGAATACTGCTCTGAAGGTTAGAATATCAATACAGTGGCACTAGATGGTGGTGAAATAAGTGATAAAATGTTGACCTGCCCAACAAAAGAAAAAGTTAAAAATACATCAGAATTCAGAGTGTATCTTGCTTTCACCTTGGGGCTGTCCCCTCCTGAGGCCTCTTTGTCATTCTCCGGCTGGGAGTTGTCATTTATAAGCTGCAGCTCTGCAGAGCTGACCATGCGACCTCCCATCCTGTAGCCTGACGAGCCGGCACCTCGCGGGCTGGAGGGGCACGAGTTAGCAGCACTGCCGGGGAAGAAAAAAAACACGACGACATGAATGTCTGTTGCAGACACCTTTTAACACCTGTTTAAAGTCGAGGTTCAGACTCAAAGCTTGAACCTAAAAAATAACAGAGCTCAAAGAAAGGGCATAGTGAAATTCCCTGGCTTAGCTCATCTACAGTCGCTGCTGCAGAGGCCTGCTCATGACCGCCATCTATGCAAATGCTCCCATGATTACACAGAAAAACCGCCACCATATCAGGAGCCATAATCAGGGCCTAACGCAACAGGGTGTACAAATCATAAATCACGTCAAATTACCATGTAAATAGACTGAGTCATGTGAGGAAGATTTCCATGTTTAATGTCCCTGTCCATCCTAAGAGCTGGCGCTAAACCGACCACTACCAAGCAGCTGCTCAGGACTCTGATTTGTTCATCACACGCCGCATTATCCACCACTCTGACTGTCAATTTCTAAGTGTTTAACTACCATCATTCACACTTCAGATGAGACATGTATCACCCAGAAAACCTGTGTGGCTTTTTGCCATCTGGCTGAGATCAGGGGCTGAGCGGATCTAGAAGTCTGAGATGGAGCTGCCGTCCTCTCTGAGCTCTGCGTTTGGTGAACTAAGCCTAAGCTGATCCTCATGCAGGGGTGGCGTCAGGGTCGGCCGACACCTCAAGGTCAAACCTGGCCAGTGCGGGAGAGACCTCTCTTAGACTGGGGCAGTCTAAGACTCAGAAATGCAAAAAGAAAAAAAAAAAAAGACTAGAAGAAAGTTACCGTTTTCAATCAGGATTGCATTCAAAAGAACAAGTAAGTTGCTGATACAGTGTTATTGCTTCTAATTTGAAACCCATGATTTCTTAAATTAAACATAAAATTATTTTGAATGAGGTGCTCCGTTCTGTGACTAATAACAGCATATGAAGGTCCACATAAAAAAATCATAATAAAATACACATACCACTCGTTGGATTGTTACGTTTTTATATGCAAATTGTTTTCTAGCTACCCTGCTATTAATCTGTGTGACAATATTGTTCAAAATGTATCTGAATTGTGAGGACAAGAGTTAAAATAAACAGTAAAGTTGTCCTTGTGCGCAGGAAGTCATCACTGATCTGCAGGTATTTGCAGGGAGGCCATTTTAACAGCTTTGCATTTATCTATTCAGGAAGTTAACCAGTCCCAAAGAGCATGAATGAATGACCAGGTACTGCAGGGAAGGTTATCAACCAAACAACTGCATGATAAACACCTGACTGTGAATGGCGTCATTCTCAGAAAAAAAAGGAGCTAAAACATGTTAAAGTGAGTCGCTAGTAGGGGCTGGAGACAAATCTAATTCTGAGAAGTCAAGAATTCTAAAACTCAATTTTCAAACTTATGCTTGCATGAAAGTGTTTCATTGGAGCAGTATACACGCAACATATGCGCTCTTGACTTCTATATGTTACTCATATCTGAACCAACTGGATGGTGAAGCATCACAGAAATAGCGCATATGGGTCTTGGCGTTCGAAGCGAGGCCACGAGTGAAAGTGGCTGATACAATCCGTTAAAAGTTAGCACATGAAAGCATTTGGCTTTCATTAAGTTGAAGGTAAAAATGAACCCAGACAAGAGCCACACTGTGTGCCAAGTCTATCTGACCAAAATGAAATAGTTTATCGACGTTTTTTGTCTGTTTGTGACATTGTGGAGGCTAACTGAGGGCAGGGCTGGGCGATATGGCAAAAAATGCCGTCATGATATATATTTTTTCATATTGATCAATCGATTATTATCACAATATGTAGTTTTTCCTGATTCTTCCGGTTCGGGGAGCATCCTGATTGGAGCTTGAAGAAACAAGAGATTCACTAAAACTTTACAATAAAAGTTTGATAACATAAAGGTGCTCAGGTGATTGAGGAAGATTCGCGGTGTTTCCTGACTGGGTTGGCACCAACCACCAGCATGTTTTGCAGACCAGCTTCATCTAGTCCTCGTCACTTTTGAGGTATCCAAAGCACTTCCACACAACTGACTCTGATATGCTGTTGTTGCGCTTACTTTATATATTGATTAAAAATGTCCCGTACTGATAACTGGGATTGATCAAAATCTTATCGTGATCCCAAATCGAGATTGTATGATTGCCGGGCCCTAAGTGAAGGTGTTAATGCTATCTGAGCAGGAAGCTGCCATAGCTAGCTGATGCTAGTGGTGTTTTTGGTAACAGTGACCAGACATAGTTCCAGTGAGTATGCCCCACCAGCAATGAGCTGCCTGGTGAACGCTGATTTACTGAAGAGGTTTCTACTGATGAGAAAATAAGAAGCCAAGTGAACATTAATACTCAAGAGTTCAGGTGAATCGCACCTTCTGTATGTGCAAGTAGCACCTGATTAGCTGAAGTCTATGTTTCTTTACTATAAGGATGCTGCTACATACATTTGTTTTGTTCTATGCAATGATGGGATTTGTTACTACTGCAACAAAGGGATAACATATGGAAATCTGTCTGTGTTCTTTATTGGTCAATAGAAACACTGTTTGTCAGTAGCAAACAGTCACATGGGGAATTAAAATAAATTGTGTGCAGAAATAAAAAATAAAATGGATGCATCATAGCCTTCTCAATCTGAATTAAACCATGGAGTTGCCAAAAGATTCCCAACCTCATCTGTCAATGCTGCAAATTCCATCAACCGTCCATTGTGATGTTATTTCCGACACACCAATTTGAAGACTTCAATGATTAACAAATGCCACATAAATTCTGGGACAGAATAAAACATGTCGCATCCCATCTGCTGCAGGAGGTAGAAATGGCGGGTACCTTATGGTGCCAGTTGGCGATGGCAGGGG
>CAAKHG010026892.1:0-10120 GCA_901007715.1 Dactylopterus volitans | reverse complement strand
TTTATCACCTTCTTCCTCCAGGACCCACAGGTTCTGTGTGTGTGTGTGTGTGTGTGTGTGTGTGTGTGTGTGTGTGTGTGTGTGTATTCGTTCGTGCGTGTGTGCAAGTGTGTGGTACTGGTTGACGCTGCACAACTGCTGCCCCACTGAGCATCATCTGTTTTCTAGCTATCACACACCTACATGCAGTCATACAGAAATGTCGCTTTGCAAAACTGCCAGACTTCTTACTCCGTTCGTGTTCACTGCTGAGTATCACCCTCGTACATTCTCACTGTCTCACTGACACTATGTGGTGCACATTAAACATCAAGATATGAGTTTACAATCGATTTCAGCTTTTCATTTAAACTCTTTTGGCAATATATATTAAGATGTGGTCCGCACATAAAAATACAATTATCCCTTTAAAAATATTTAAAATGGCTTGTACTCCTCCAAAATGTTTATATTTCAGAATATACAGCCATGCATTGGACATTTTTCTTAACCTTATATTCACACAAGAATTGTTTTCAAAGAATAGCACTAACTGTTACAAAATGTCTTCTATTAATTCCATTCTCAGTGTTTGTGCAGTGGCAGTATCAGGTTTCCACAACACACTTCATCATTGCTTGATATTGAACGATGACTGGCTTCTCGGTGATTTGTGAAGTAACAAATCCTTCCTGTATACTAACCTTTGAAATCAGTTTTCAGTGAGCACTTTCATCACACCCCCTCTTTGGACCATGACCTTATCATGGTGGAGGGGTTTAAGTGTCCTCATGGTCCCAGGAGCTATGTTGTCGGGGGCAGCAGCCCCTAGTAGGATCTCCCATGGAAAATTGTCTTGGATGAAGGGTCAGACAAAGAGTGGTCCATAAAGACTCATATGGAAAAATATAACACTCAAGGCCCTTGTTCAACCCTGCCTGTTCCCGACCATCCTGCTCTGCCCGCTCCCCGGATCTCCAACCTGCTCTTTGCCCCTGACCATGAGTTCTGCCTGCGCATCTTTGACTGCCACCTCGCCGTTAACTCCCTCGCCCGTTTCTCCGCTGCCTGTTCCCCGTCGGCGCCTTCACCTCCTCAGATTGCCTCCCCGGTTCTGACTCCTCTGCCTGCCCCCGGTCTCTGCTGGGAATGTCTGGCTGAGGCAGATGTCCAGGGCTGTGGTTGCAAGGTTGTTAGGTCTAGTCGTGGTGCCAAACATAGAACCTGCTGGTGGACACCATAGGTGATGGATGCCATCAAGCTGAAGAAGGAGTTATACAGGGCGTGGCTATCCAATGGGACTCCAGAGGCAGCTGACAGCTACCAGCGGGCCAAGCGATCTGTGGCTCAGGCAGTCAGAAAGGCAAAAATTCAGAGGAGGGAAAAGTTTGCCATCAAGTCCCTGTTATGTCTGAGTCAGGGCTTGGTCTGCATATCTGGCAGCAAGTCAGACTCGTTCCCAGTGAGGATAAGACTCTGACAGGGATGCCCTTTGTCACCGGTTTGGTGCATAACTTTTACGGACAAAATTTCTCTGCTTTTTGCAGATGATGTGGTTCTGCTGACTTCATTAAGCAATGACCAACAGCTATCACTGGAGTGGTTTGCACCCGAGTTTGACAAGGCAGGGATTAGGGCCATCATCTCCAAATCTAAGGCCATGGCTCTCAACTGGAAAAGGGCAAAGCTTTCAATTTATCTGGCAATCACCTATGGTCATGAGCTCTGGGTAGAAACCAAAGGAGGAGATTGCGAATACAAGCAGTGAAAATGAGTTTCCTTCTCAAGGTGGCCTGGCTTAGCCTTTGAGATAGGGTAAGGAGTTTGGACACTCAGCAGGTGCTCAGAGTTGAGCCGCTACTCCTCTACCTATGTAGAGTCAGAGGAGTCAATTGAGGTGGTTTAGGCATCTGGTCAGGATGCTGCCTGGACGTCCCCTTGGGGAGATTTTCTGGCCATGTCCCACTGGAAAGATACCCCTAGGTTGATCTAGGAGACGTTGGAGGGATTATGTCTCCCGGCTGGTGGAAGTGGCGGGGAAGAGGAGTGTCTGGGTTTCTCTGCTGAGACTACTGCCCCCCGCGACCCGAACCTGGATAAGCAGAGGAAGAAGAGACGAGACACAATGATACAAAATGAGACACAATGCAGCGTGACAAGTCGAGTCTTTCATCCCATAATATGAAACAACCTTTTATTTTATGTGCATACATTGACCAGGTCAGTGAAGCTCCAACATTCAAGTTAAGGAACATGAAGAAAAATACATTTTTTTAATTTTTTTTTTTTTGCCGGAGGAGGACTTTAGGTGTTAAAGATCAGAGTAAATATTATTTTTGACGAGAGGAATAGGGATGAAAGACAAATCAGAGTACATTGTAGAGGGGAAAAAATTCACGTAATGTGAAGATCTTTTTTCTTTATATTTCTCAGCACTAGCTTGTTTTTCTCTGAAAGGCCATGCCATATCATCAATCACAAGTGAGACTGGAAATGAGTAGGGTGTAACGGTACACAGAAGTCACGTTGTGGTAGGTACCTCTGCTTTTGGGATCATGGTACGGTATGCTTGAGTACAACATGGAAAAAAGACACGTAGTCCCAAATGCATTTTTTTTTTTCATTTATTTTTAACACTTGTGCAAGTTGCAGTTTGTTCCAGCTAATGTTGATTAGAACTGCCTGAGATAGTTGATAATATCTGTATTGATAAAACAGCAGACACACAATCTCCTAAGTTGTATTTCTAAAGGAAACAGCTACAATCTTCTACAAAACTGAAGAGCATCTCTTAATAATTAAGAAATGAAATTTGTGCACGGGTATGAATTGTTTTGTGACTTACAGTGGAATATATTTAAACACTCAAAGCTTTCCATGGTCACACATAACTTTATCACCCCTTGTATACGTTGGTAAATGAAGAAATCATGGACTGCATATTAGACGGCCATCTAATATGCAGTCCATGATTTCTGCATATTAGATGGCATCATCCAGCTGTCAAGTATGCCTACGTCAACCATAAAGGTTATGAACAGAACCGGTGACAATTGGCAGCCCTGGCGGAGTCCAACCCTCACTGGAAACGAGTCCGACTTACAACCGGCTACACGAACCAAGCTTGTGTTCCTTTATGGGGGACTGAACGGCCCTTAGCAAGGGACCACTCACCCCATACTCCTGAAGCACCCCTCACAGGACATCCCTGGGTTAACAGTCATAAGCCTCCACAAAACACATGTGGACTAGTTGGGCAAACTCCCACTTCCCCTCAAACACCCCTGCAAGGGTAAAGAGCTGGTCTGTGGTTCCATGGCCAGGACGAAAACCGCATTGTTCCTCCTCGACCCAAGGTTCAACTATCAATCGGACCCTCTTTTCCAGCACCGTGGCGTAAACTTTCCTGGGGAGTCTGAGTAGTGCGATTCCCCTGTAGTTGGAACACACCCTCTGGTCTGCCACTCCAAGCGCACTGCCCCCAATGACCACGCAATGTTGCAGAGCCATGTCAGCCAGGACAGCTCTACAACATCCAGAGCCTTGAGATACCCTGGGTGGATCTCATCCAAACCCAGAGTTCCGCTGGCACAAAGTTGTTTCACTACCTCGGCGACTTATGCCCCAGTGATTGGACGACCAACCTGTAGGTCCTCCGGCTCTGTTTCCCCTTGCAGTATGTGTGTCAATATGATTGAGGAGCTCCTCAGAGTATTCCTTTTTACCGCCGGAGGATTGCCCCAGGTGACGTGAGCAACTCCCCGCCCCCACCTAGAATGGTGTGGACAAGTTACCGTCTGAGACACCAGGCAGTTTTCCAGAATCTCTTCGGAGCGGACCGAAAGTCGTCCTCCATGGCCTCACCGAACTCCTCCCAGTTTTTGCCTCTGCAACCGTCTTGGCTGCGGACCGCCTAGCCAACTGGTACTGATCAGCTGCTTCTGGATACCCACAGAACAACCATGACCTGTAGGCCTCCTTTTTCTTCTTCAGCTTGACAGCTCCCCTCACCTCTGGTGTCTACCATTAGGTTCGGGGGTTACCGCCACGACAAGCACCAGCAGCCGCAACCCCCAACAGGGTTGGGTGGGTACTCTGAACTGCCGTTTGGTGCATAAGCACAAACAACAGTCAGGACCCGTTCCCCGACCCGAAGGCGCAGGGAAGCTATCCTTTCGTCCAACCGAGAGAAGCCCAATGTATAGGCGGAGAATCTTGGGGCAAGCAAAAAGCCAACCCTGGCCCTCCGCCTCCCACCATGGGCAACTCCAGCATAGAAGAGTGTCCAACCTCTCTCAAGGACTTGGGTTCCAGAGCCAACGCTATGTGTGGAGGTGAAGCTCAACCTCCCCCACAAGCTCCAGCTCGTTCCCCGCCAGAGAGGTGATGTTCCATGTTCTGAGAGCCAGTTTCCATAACCGGGGATCGGACCACCAAGGCCCCCGCCTTGATCCGCCGCCCATTCCACGTTGCACCGGACCCTTCATGCTCCCCCAGCGGGTGGTGGGTCCAGAGTGCCCATGTAGCCAGTTCAGGCTGGGCCCAGCCGGGCCCCATGGGTGTGGGCCCGGCCGGGCGCCATGGGTGTAGGCCCGGTCACCAGGTGCTCGCACTCGAGCCCCAGCCTCAGGCCTGGCTCCAGGGTGGGGCCCCGGTGTCCCTCCGGGTCGCCTACACTTGCTCCTTATGGTGTCTTAACTCATTGTCACTTTGATTAAAAATGAGAACACAAACAATTCATTGAAAATGAAAATTATTTTGTTGTTGTCCTGCCCAGTGTTCTAATCGTGTAATATGTAGTTTTGCTTTTTGTGCAGTTTTGAAATACTTTATTACCAGAGTGCCACTCATTTCTCATCAAGGTATCCAGCATGCCTTTCACTGTACTAGTTCCTCCTGACTAATAAGTTACCTAGACAACGTCGTTTCATATAAAGAAAAGATGTAATCAGTGTATGTAATTTGCAACCACCTGAGCATTAGCGTCAGGACAAATTATAGTTAAATGATAAATGCATATTCTACAGGCATATCTCTGTCAACAGACACTGAAAATGAAATTAACCAGTCGCAGGCTGGTCTCGATGCCAGGACAAAGTCACCCAATGTTTGTCTGGCTTTAAGCCTTCCATGCCCCTTGGCACAAAAACATGAAGCCTCCATTTTAACTGGAATGCTACTGTAATTGGTTTGCAAGTTTTGTTCCTTTCTTGTTCAGACATCTGCTATTACTGTCCAGGTTTTATCTACTTTGTTTTACAACAAGATTGCATTTTTTGTGGACCCTTAAACAGCTTAAACACATAACTATTAAAGTTGTTTTAGTTTTAATAGCTTTATTGACATAACGCCTGTGTGCTACACCATTCTTACCAAGTTAGAACATTAACTACTTTTTTGGGGTGCACCAAACATACTATCTGTCTGTCTCCATTAGTATGACTGAAAATTCTCCCTAAATATTTGATATATAGAGTTTGTTTGCTTTGTGTGTTGCAGGAAAAGCACCTCACTTCCTGCGTCTCCAGAATGTTGAGGTCAACGTGGGTCAGAATGCCACATTTCAGTGTACAGCCGGAGGAAAATGGTCCCAGCATGATAAACTCTGGCTGCAGGTTGTCACCACTATATCAGTGAATGCATATATGAATAACTGCTGATAACTCTAGTGTAGTGTTTTGTGAAATATGGAGTTTATCAAGCTGTATGAATAGCTAGAGTAAGTTTCTTTTCTCCTAAGGAAGAACATTAGATGATTAGAATTGTTTAACAGCCGAAAACTACAAAGAAAAATATGGTCTCCTTATGCTTTTTATTTATAGCGTGCATTTGGTTCTGAAAACAGGACAAAAAAGAAATACATTCATTCATTTATTCGTTCATTGTCCAAAACTACTAATTCTTAGAGGGGGCTGGAGGCTATCCCAAACGACACTGAGCAAGAGGCAGGGCACACCCTTGCCAATTGCCATTTCGTCATAAGGCAGCCGGGATAGAAAAATAAAAGATTAAGAGCATAGAAATACATTATAAAATAGGAGGAATAGATTTAAAAAGAAGAAAGACATTAAGAAGCATTAAAAGTATATACAACATACAGGCAAAATTGAAGAAATAAACTGTTAAAATTTTAAATGGAAGTTGCATTGAGAATTTATGAATAAGACAAAGTAAAGTATACATTTTTTTGAGGGTTGAATTGAATGAGCTGACTGACCTGAGGTGCTGAGGAAGCTTACTCCACAGATGGGGAGCAAAGAAAGTAAAAGCTGCATTACCCAGCTTGGTTTTGATCCTGGGAGTTCTGAGTAAACCTGATGACTTAAGGTCTGGATGCTTTGCAATGCTATTGCTAATCTATAGGCTTTTTATGGGCAGAATCTTCTCAAGGCCGTAAAACACCACAATGGTGTATGAGTCAGTATTTTTTCTCTAAAAGAACATGAAGACTTATTGTTATAAATTTTTCCTCTTCAAATGCATTTCTTCAAGATGATGTAGCACTTTCATTCAATAGACAGCTCTATCACATTCAGTAGTGGAGGAACATGTGAGCCGCAAACACCATTTTCAAAAAGTTATTCTCTATCTTTAAATCCATTATTAATTATTGTTGCAAGTGTTGTAAGTTCATGATGAGAATCATTTAATTGCCTTAAATGTAAGAAAGAAGCCTCTTTTTTTCTAAATACTTAGAGAGAAAGTGGCCATCTTGAATCATTTACATTCAGGTGCAAAAACAAACCAGCTTTGATCATGCCACAAAGGTTTAGGCAAACATTGACTGGTCTCATCTCTGCCGCCATTCAGCAGTGGAATGGAAAGGACACCGCGCTGATGGTGACCAGAGTGGTGAACCACCGGCGCTTCTCAGCTACTGTCAGCGTCGGTGACACATCGCAGCGTAGCACCAGCCGCTACCGCTGTGTCATACGATCGGATGGAGGATCAGGTGTGTCCAACTATGCCGACCTCATTGTTAAAGGTATGTTCTGCTTTTTTTTTAAAGTAAACTATGAATATGTATGTTTAAATGATGCAATGTTGTCCATTGTCTGTTTAGCATTCTTTTAGCCAATTTCACCTAGGGTAGTTGATTAAATATTGCAGTGCGTTTGTCAAAAGTTTAAGGTTATAGTTTACATTTTAAAAGCGACAAATGAGCTCCTGTCTCCTCCGCGTAGCCCCGAGTGGAGGCTGTGTTGGCCACGGTTCCCTGGCCATTGGCTCCTCTGACTGCGCCGGCACATCTGAAGGCGCATCCATTGCCCAATGCAATGTTGTGCAAAACTGAACAGGCCAAAATAATGTGGCACACGTTCTCTGGGGTTTACAGTAGCATTCCCCCTGCTGGTCCAAGACAGAGCTACCTGCCATTGAGCAACCCGAAGCAGCGCTCCACTGTGACCCACTGTTTTGCTGTGCTGCACCGCAAATCCAAACTCAGATTTGCGTACACGAGCTCAGACCTGACGTGAGATCTGATCGTAGCTTACACTCACATCCAAACTGATGAATACCGAAGCTTGCGTGGAAATGGCTGTACGCCTGTTTTTCTGCTGTATGTTCATTTGATAAATGAGGGCCATTGTTTGGACAAGCATTCTTCAGACCTACATTTTCTTTTCTAGATTTGTGCTTTTGAGTCAGAGTTACCTATAATAGTAGTACAGTTGGAGGGAAAAATAAAAAATGTGTTGCAGTATTTTGTGTGTTGTTATGGTATCAATACACGAATGGTTGAAACATTTATGGCAGTTTTTAGGCCAGTCTGTCCCCTTGATTATTCCATTTTGCTGCAATATAAAATATCTGATGCAAGATGAATATGAGATGAACAGAGTCAAAATGTTATCTAATGAGATAAATATCTTATTGGATGGTTTTTCCAGAAAATCTCAAAAAAACCCAATTCATGTTATTGCAATACTCTGCAGTACTGCTAATTTGCATAAGTCGTCACTGAGCAGGATGATTCAAAGAATATGAATCTTCATCTTGTATTATTCTATTATTCAAAGAATAATACAAGCAATGCATCACATTATAACACATCATACAAAATACACATTACATAGTCCACTGTAAAAAACAGTTGGTGTTGGTATGTCTTGACTTGCCTTTCAAATGTTGCATTAAAAATACTGAAGCTTGTGCACTCCCTGAAAAGAATGGGAAGTTGCATTTATTTGCTGTACTGGTTGAAAATACTTACTGTCAAAAAGCATTTTTTTTTCTTATAAATTTAACCATACAGATACTTTTGGCCGAAGAACGGGTCTACCTAACTTTATCTCTGCTATATGACACCTTGTTGAAGAGCACGAATATTTGAGGACGACATGATCTCATTGAAAAATGTTTCTTCTAGCTTGGGAGGTTATTCAGGTGGAATGTAAATGGAATCTTTGGGTTATAGAAGTAAAAGCATAAAAGTTTACCACCAATAGAAAGCAAAACAGAATTAAAAGTTGAATAATGTAAAGTCTTTGCCTCTTCATGCCTCTCGGCATATCTTTTCCCACCTAGTTTTCATTGCTCTCTTTTCATCCCTCTTCATCTCTTCTTCCCTTTTTTATTTACTTTCCCTCTAATGTGATCGACTCCTTACAGGGAAATATATGAAAGAATCTTTGTGATTTACCTTTCAGTTATCCACCCCATTTCTCTAAGACAAGCAAACACAGTGGTGTCCTGCTGAGACAGATATTAATGTATTCATGAGGCTGGATAATGCAGTTTTGAGGCCTTTGATAGAATTATGGGATCCAAACTACCTGTTGTTGTCAGACATGGTGCACTGTGCGATCAGAATTCTCCGCCTTTATCCATCTCTGCCTCCACCTTCAGCTTATCAACTTTATCAGTGTATAAAGAAGAAATGATGGATTAAAAACAGTGACTTTAACAACGTAAAATCAATAACTACGTATAATACCATGCATACTCACTTACCATTTAGCAAAAGCTAACCAGCAGAGAAACAACTCCTCTCAAAAGTTTGTGCTCTCTTTGTAAGTGTTCTTGACCAAGACACAACTGCTTTTTTTTTTTACTGTAGAAACGAATTGATGCTTGGTAGCCTCTTGAGAAGTTTTGGGAAGTTTTTGCTTCTGGGATTATGTGGTAAAACTCAGCCCAAATGCAGAATACAACTACAGCAAAGATGAGTGTTTTTGCAAAATTATACTGCAGTGGAGAAGATTTGTGCAAAAAAGTTAAAAAACACGATATGATGTATCAGTGTATATCTAACGGTAGGTGGTTTTTTAGTCATGTTTAGCATCAACGGGGTTAGGAAATATATTATGCTTGTTATAACAGTTCTTTTTTAACATAGATCTAACATTAAGCTAAATGCAGACTCAACTTTTTTTGATTTATTAAAGGGTTTGAAATGTCTGTCTAAGGCTAATTTGCATGTTAGTATCATGGAACTACCAGTTTAATTGATTTACAATATACGCTGACACACAGTTTGTCAAAATCGAATTAACTTAAATAGTTGATAGATTACTTAATAGAAAAAGTCATTACCTCAGCCCAAAAGCAAAGGTTGATATATTTTCACTGTTGTTACACTTACAATTTAAATATGTGAGAACCCATAATCATATCACTGTCGAGATTGTAGGCATATGTTGAGGTATTGAATTGTCCTGCCCAACTCCCAAATATGTGGAGTGAGAAAGCTCAGATTTGTTTTTCATACAATTTATTTGTCATGTCATGCTTTATTGTGGTATTCGCTGAGAGTAAGAGTCCATTTCATAGTAATATATTCACGTCTTTGGGTCTATATGGGTCTTGACTGTTTGTTTTTCAATAGAACTGAAATTGAATCACTGAAATACATTTGACTATAGACACAAGCCGGTATGAGTATGAATGATGCTGTGAATGCATATTTATTATGAATTATGCTGTTAACCTCATTTGGCGTGAAGGATGTTATAATCTGGAGGGAGATTGGAGTGTGTGTGTGTGTGTGTGTGTGTGTGTGTGTGTGTGTGTGTGCGCATGGTTTTGCCTCTGTGCTTTGCTTTTTATACGTGCCGTACAATTTGCATGGTGGCATTAATGTGTGTGCATGTGTGTCTTTTATGTGTGTATCTGAATTTGAACATAGCTCTCCGTGAAC
>CAAKHG010026885.1:12129-24760 GCA_901007715.1 Dactylopterus volitans | reverse complement strand
TGCCAAAGCGATGACGTCCGTGCGCGGCGGTGAGGTCCACATCAGGCCACATCAGGAGGAGGGCTGTGGCGGTGGTTGGTTGGTCGGAGCGCAAGTCCAGAGGCATGAGCTCTATCCTGCGTGTGTGTGTGTGTGTGTGTGTGTGTGTGTGCGCGTGTGCGCTACGCCGTGTGTGTCTTTTAGCAACAGTAACTCACCAGAGGCATTGGTGCGGACATAGATGATCTCACTCTTGGCTCCATGAACCTGATGCTCGTCAGATGCAGACAGTTGGGTTTTGACCATGATGGCATACTGGGTCCAGGGCTTCAGTGGTCGGATCAGGTGACCCGGCTCCAGCTGCTCCTTGCCCGAGTCAGTGACGCGGGCTGGTGGATCGACGTCAGCAATCACCCAACTGTTAGACCCACATGCATCCTGCCCATCAAACTCTGTAACATTCCGGTACGGCCTAGAGAAGATGAAAAAACAGGTTGAAAATGAGATACAGAGGTATCGGTGGAGCACATTATCAATTGTTTTACGCATAATGGTAGCAGTAATTAACTTTGATACATTGATTCATATTGCTGTTGTCAGACACTTACGCCTCTTTGTAGAGAACCATAAAGCCGAGCAGGTCTCTGAAGTCTAATGGCCAAAAGGGTCCCCATCTCACCATAATCTTATTTGATGAGGTCTTGATTACAGTGAATTTCAGCAGCTTGGTCTCACCTAGGAGACGAAACAAGGAAACAGGTGATGCTTGGCGTGTGACTTTGGTAAAACAGCTAATGAATAGTGGAAGATTATCACTCGCAAAGAGCACATTACATACAGATCCTGATGAGCTTTTTTATACACTTTATCCGATTAATTTATGCTGGAAAAGCTCTGCATCAAAAAGTTACTGCTTCAAAACTAATACTTTAATGTTCATGTAGTGATGAAGGTGGTGAAGATAAGCACTGAGCAAAATGTGTTCTCAAGCTCATAAACATTGAATAAGTCAACATCTTACAGGAGGCTTGGTCCCCGTTGGTGCGTACAGCGATGTCGTTCTTTTGGTTGCGCTCTTTGGTTCCCGTCACTTCCTCCATCTTTTTGATTTCAGACATACAAAGTTTGGAGTTGTAGTGGAAGAAGGTGCGACCCTGCTGGATGGTCAAGTTGTGCTTGGACCAATCCCAAAGCTCGCGCAGATTCTGGTTGTCCAGTGCATAGAAGGCGTAGACGCTGAGAGAGACAGACAGAGAGACATTAAACGGGATAGAGCAGGGTAGAGGAGAGGTGTGGAGGACAGAACAGGAGACGAATGGAGGAGAGGAGTTGGAAGGGGCGGTTGGAGGACAGAGGAGAAGAGGAATGGGAGATTGAAGAGGAGAGGAAAGGATATCAGAAGAGAGCAGAAGAGAGGAGAGCGGTGGAGGACAGGTAATGGGAGGAAAGGAGAGGAATGGAGAGACGAAGGAGAGGAGAGGACTTACTCTCCCTCGAGATGCTCCCCCCTGATCATGCGTAGTTTGCGGAGGAAGGAGAGGGAGACAAGAGCGTAGGCTCTGCGGACGGTCAGGTAGCCTGTAATCTCCTCCAGCTGGCCCAGACTGGCCTCCAACTCAGCTGCTATGTTATCTGCAAGGAGGCAGAGGGCAACATAGTCAGCCAATGGCGGTGGCAGTAGGCAGTTGGATGGTCAGCAGGACAGAGGAGTTGAAAGTAAAATCCACATTGGCTGACAAATACGCAGAGTGACAAAGCTCAGTGATGGAGGACTGTGGCGGTACTCACTCCCTCCTCGAATCTTGATGATCATGTTCCCATGGAGAACCGTGCAGCCTCTCAAAGCCTGCGCCGATGTTACCGAGTCGATCGTCTTGTTACCCACACACAGTTTAGGACAACGGCCTGCACAAGGTGAACAGGTCAACCTACAAAAAAGAGAAACAAGCACAGGAATGAAGACCACCACCGTCCTCATTAAAAAGGCAAAGTTGATATATGTGTTTAATAAAAAATGGATTGCCGTGCTTGTAATATTCCAAAGCTGCAAACAAAAGAGGCTAGAATGTGCATGAGAGCTAGCGACTTAAGTCTCGGTGATTTTCAGTGCAACAAGATTAGCACCAGGATGCTTGGAGACGTCAGAGAAATGCTGCAGAGCCGATCCTAAGAGGGGAGGAAACATCAAACCGGTTTTCGGGGAAGGAAAACAAAAAATACCAGAAATGTTTCTGAGCAGAGATAGAGATGGGATGGAGCAGGAGTGAACGTTATGAGGCAGGAATGCAGAGTGGCATACTGGTGTGACGTTGGTCTGGGCCGGGGATGACAGAGCAGATTCAAACAAGGCAGAAGCTGTTCAGAGGAATTTAACTGACATTTGTTATTTTCACTGGAATCTGTTTGGATTTGCATACGTCACGTTCACTTGCGCGTGCGCATGCATGCACAGGCAACCATCAAAAACAAATTTGCTTTCTGATGTGTTTTTTTTTATCTTTGACATCTAGTCGATATGGTTATCAAAAGCATCATTCCTTAGATTTGACTTAATACCAAATAAAAAAAATCAAGATACCTAATAATGTTCTTTAATACCTGTGATCGTGAATGTAAGTTATCACAAATAAACAAAGCCAAATAACACAATTGAACAGATTTCAAAATTCCATAAACGAGCTGGTGTATTCAGACAGGAATCTGTAATTGTCTGATGAATCCTATAAATCTGATGAATCCTATAAATCTGATGAATACTATAAATCTACTATAAAGTGAAATCAGCTTATGCAATGTCTCATCTACATCTGGGTCTCCTCCGTTATTATTAGCTTTCAGGGATACAGGGCTTTCATCCATTATTTCAGATTGTTCTGGTGTGCACGCAACGCCCACACACCCGTGCGCGCACACACACATACACACACACACACACACAAATCAACAAAAAGAAGCTGACTGAAACACCAGCTGCAGCTCCCAACAGACGATCCTCTGTCTGTCTCTCCCTCCCTCTCTCTGTTTGAGCTCTACGAGTGGCATCCTCTCCCTGCAAACATGTGCTTATGCACGTAATCACTCATTCACACACACGCGCGCGCACACACACACACACACACATACACGCGCTAAGCAATGAGGCTGCCTTTCAGGAAATTCATTCACAAAAAATAAATAAATAAATAAAATCAGGCCTTGTCTTGTAAGCAGGCGGATGCACTGCATGGAGAGAGCCGACCTGACACCTCATTCACAATTGAGCAGGGTTTTTTTTTTTTTTTTTAACAGCCCTCTCAAAAAACAAACAAAAAAAAAACCCAAACATAATCCCCCTTTTTAATTCCAATTCCAGCCTTGACGTGCTTTACCACAAAAGGACTGTCATAGACACAAACCAAAATGCGGTATTTTGGTTGGCTAACAACAAAAACTTCAACGCCAACTGCCTTCATCATCCTCCACCCACCAAGGATTTCAACTGAGTGCTGCTCTGATGAGAGGTGGCCATACAGCAAAAACAAGAAATTGGGGTCACGTTCAAGGGTCTGTGTCCTTTAAAAATACGTGTAGATCCTCAAATCAGGCCTCAACCGGGGAGGACTAAGGGTCATGAGGGTGAATTCTAAAGCAGCCCTATCAGCTGTTTAATCTGAGGACACCATGACATCAAACAGCAGCCTAAACAGGCACTTTTTTTAAGTAGCTCCTGTGTCCTGGGAACAGCTAACAAAGGATGCTGTTGTTCACTGTAGGCACCAGACAGGCTCTGCATGGACTGATATTCTATATTACCCTGTTTCAATTATAAGATAAAAGTGTGTGCAACTCTTGTAATAGCCCCCCATCCCCAAGAAGCGCAAACTCACAGACATATGTAAAAGCAATCTTAACCAATCAAGCCATTCCTTTCTTTTCAAACTCTACAGCTAAAAAAAGCCACTCATGATTGACACGTTTAATGCTGGTTCCCAGAGGTGCTGTTTGGGTCCTTGTCTGGCTTTTCGTATCCTGAGAGATCCATTTGGCCCATCACACACCTGGCTACTCCTGCTTTCCATCTTATCAAGCTTTCTATAATTTGCGTAAATCAGAGGCCAAATCGGTTTCCCCTCGACGACTCCTGAGTGAATGGAAACACACTGTAATGATCTCTCCAAAACAACAGTGAAGCAAAACTCGTGGATATTTTGTGTCTTTTTTTTTTCTTCTCCCGCATGGAAAATCATACATTCAGCTTTGCAAAAGTAACGCTCTAGTTGCAGTGTAGAAAGGGAGAATGTTTTGGGCCGTTGTACTGAAAAACACAGACACACAGGCAGACAGGCTGGGTCCAACAGCAGCTCTTAAAGGGACAGTGTTTATCTGTCCGGTTGAACTCTGTGACTCGGGCTCAGGGGGTCTGCTAGAACCATCTAGAAAAGAGGCTGCAGCTGACGCTTTGGGTTGGTCCTGGGCCCAGGCCTGGCAGAACCAGATCTAGCGCACACACACACACACACACACACACACACACACACACACACACACGCACGCACGCACGCACGCACACGCGCGTGCGCTTGCACACGCGCAGCTGTACAACTGAGCTGTCGCAGCATCCAGGACGGATGAGTAATCTCCTTCACACAGAAGATGCTAAGAGAGCAAAGCTAGCCGTCTAAAGAGGGACATATAGGAGATACAATGTCTCATTATAATGGTACAGTCTACACACTAAAAAAAAATCCTTTCTCATAATGATTCAAAAACACAAAAATATGCCCCGCTAGATTATTTCTCTACTGCACAGAAGTGCAAGACAATTTTAATATTGTTGTGATGTACAGATCTTTCTGACTTTACCAAATAGGGAACACAACAGATACTCTAAGTTGCATATTAGTGAAAGACACCTAACACAGGTAATATTTAGCAAGCACTTTATTGACATCAAAAAATAACCATGATGAAAATTAGGGGTTTTCTCTTCTATTAGTCTGGAATATCTCATATGATCTTATCAAACTTCGTGTGTGTGTGCGCGTGTATAAGCATTATTACCTTATGTGTTGTCTGCCTCAGTGCATGGGGATGTGTGTGCCCATTTGGGTGTAACTTCTTGCAAGGCTAAGCTGCTGTGATGACGCTTGTTCTTTCTATGACTAAACCATATGCACGTGCGCTCACTCACACACACACACACACACACACACACACACGCACGCACACGCACACACGCACACGCACACGCACACACACACACACACACACACACACAGGCCCCTATGTTGCAAGTGCAACAGAATTCGAATGGAGACGATACTACTAGATTATATGCCAAAAAAAAAAAAAGGCCATTTCGCCGTTAGCCTCAGGGTGTATGACTGCCACTTAAAGCAATGTTCTTTTCTGTCTAAGCACCTGATAATCCCCACGGGCTGGCAGCGTACAAGGGAAAGTCAATCCCTTTCTCCCACACACATACACATGATACATTTGAGGGGGAAAAAAATTAAACAAAAGTCATGTTGGGTTTGAATGTCCTCACCACTCCCTCCGGTTGGTACCAAAAGCTTGAGGTGCACAAGTGTTTGTTATCTACCTAACACACGCAACTAGATTTTCACCTCTCTGTCTGGACCTCTCCCTCATGCTTGCACCTGGAGAAAAGTGATGGGGCAAAACGATGGGAGCAAGCGGATGCAATGACAAACATGTCACACGTAAACATGTGATGTGCACACACACACACACATGAACGCACACACAGTGCATATGCACGAACCCACATTCATGTGCACAGGTATACCTGAAATGCATGACCACAATTAATCATCAAGCCGACTTTAAAGCGACGACTCCAGCTCAATCTCTTATTAGAATGAACAGAAAACTCCACCTCGCTCTCCTCTTTCATTCACCCTTTATCTGGTTCTATACTGACAAAAAAAAGGGCTCCCGTTCTCAGTTAAGGCTGTCATAGCTCGGATACACAATTAGACATCTTTATTTTGGCATGTCACTTGTTGTACAATGTTTTTTTAAAGTAGCTGTTCTGTAAGATTTTCCAAGCCACAAACAGACAACGGTATTTTATCCATCACGTCTCTGCTGGAAAATGTTTATCCCTATTGCCCAAAACTATGCATATGTTTTGAAAGAATGCAAACAGCGGTGGTTTCAAAATACATACTTGACCTCAAAACAAATACATATCCTCCTCATTTAGCAACAGCTAGTGACACTAAATGAGGAAGCCAGTGTTCCACTACCCTCTAGAAGTAGAATACTAAATAAGGTCATGCCCTGACTTGATGCACGTGCAGAGGCAGCTGTGGGCTAAACAAAAGTCCATGCAGCTTTTTGGGGTGGCTTTTACATTCAAGCCGCTTGAGTGACACTTTTAACCAGGGCCATTTGCAACAACATAGAGATGCACTGTACATAGAGAGAAAACCATTTTCTATGTGCATATCAATACGTGTTGATGGCAAATGTAGTCAACTGAAGCAATCAATTCCTGTATACATCTCTACATCAATCTAAAGACGCTGCTGCTGGAGTCCTGCTTTGTGGCTGTGCAGGCAGTGCCTACATGTGCTTAGATGCAATTTGTTCAAATTTCCGATGCCAAACTCCACCAAATGCTTTCAAATCCTGCCAAAGCCGTAGAGGTGAGCGACAATTATGTGCAGCAGTGGTACAGCTGTGGGTGCTGAACAGGAGCAGCAGCAGCAGCAGCACATCCACTGGCTACCCACAGACTAGAAATACACACAGAAACAACCTCTTGTTTTTCCTTAAAACCAGTGATGTCACTGTTGTCAGCAGAGTCTCATTCACTACAGCACACACTGAAGAATTCAAAACTTCATGTGACTATACTTACCGTAGTTTCTGATTTTACAGACTAATAAAAATGGCAGAATTTCTCTTTAAGAACAAAAGGCTCTTAAAAACATTTTAAAAGCTGTTTTGTTTTTTGTTTTTTAGCCTCTGTTCACCGCCACTATGCCAAACAACGGCAATGCCTGTTGCATATATCCAGCACCTGGGTGATTAATAACATGCTTGTGACCCTAAATGTGATTAAATGCATTCACAAAAATGTTTACTGTTGTTGCACATGAAATAATTACATTTGAACTAATCATCCAGGCTGAGTAAACATGTCTCAGGTCCCTGCTGAACAATCATTTGAATGGGAAAATAATTGGCTATTGCTCGCACAATGACCCAGGCACATTACTTCAAATGGTGTATCCTTGTGCACTGGCTCCAAAAGAAGCATAATTACAAATGTTGCTCTTTGCTGACTACATTTCCCGCCCATACCATGGAAAATCCAGTTAGACTAAATTAAACTGAATTTCAATTAAAAAGTTCAATAAAACTCAATCTGCACGCTAAAACGCTTATGTTAAATAAGTAAGAAGAGCTATAAACAACTATTATTTTGTATGAGTTTGGTAATGCTTTGACATTATGCAGCGGTGCTATCACTGGGAACAGGATGAGATGGGGGCTTTGAAAACAGCAGGGACTCATTAAAATCAACTGAGATTGAAGTGTTATTCATACAGGAAGTTACATAGTCTCATAGCTAAGGAAAATTCATAGCTGTAACTTGTTATTATACCAATATAATCTGACATTGAAGTTTTTATTTCGCAATTTATTACATTTTAAATAACGACTGCAGTAGTTACATTATCTGTGTTGTATGTGCTGATGCCGTGCTTGAAAAGTGGCAATCTTTTCTTTACAGCAGAGACATTGAAATCATGAAATAATAAAATGCTCAAAGTCAAACTAAATAAAAATGATATTCTGGAAATAATCATACTGAATAAAAATGGTATTCTGGAAATAATCATACTGACTCTCTTCAGTGTCAATGCCCTATTATCGTGAACCTACATGTTTTTGAACAGCTAAAGAGCGCCGCTTTCAGCTGGCACAGAGGCCAAACAAAGGAGCAGTTGATGTTTTTTCCTTCTCTTTGTGGCTCTATGACATACAGATGGGTGACAAATTGCAGGAAAATTAAACATAAAGTGTCTCAGTAAGATGTTGGTGTACCACAAGCCGGGATGCAGCAGGGACAGGACATTTGTCACCCAAGAGACATTCCCTTCTACTGATGGTGGGGAGGCTGTCCATCACGTCAAAATCAAATGTGCTCTATTGGGTTGGGATCAGGTGGCTGCAAAGGCAGTGGCATATGATTGCCATCATTTTTATACTCACACTACTGAATGTATTGTTTCTACACTCATTTATTTAGAGGTCTTCTTTCATTCATCTCCGGAGTGAAAGTTTTCCATAGTGGAAAAGAACAATATAAACTTCAGTCTTTGTGTTTGTCAAAACATCCAAATGCCTTCACCTCCTGTGTGTAATTGTTAGTGACTTTTGTCATTGAGTGTGTTCAGTGACAACAGTCCACTTGTTCTGCTGAGGACTGAGAGGGACGATTTGCGTGGGCAACAGTTACAACTCTGATCATGTAATGATGGCCACCATCAATAACACAGCGATGTTGATGGATTGGCATTTGTGGTGGTGGTGGTGGTGGGTGTGTGTGTGTGTGTGTGTGTGTGTGTGTGTGTGTGTGCGTGTGCAACACGTACGTAGTGGAGTTTATAGTGGTGTATCCAGAAGGACACTCTGGAATACAGGCCCCATTGTGGATGACGTATTCCTGGCACCCTGAGTCCCGGTCCTGGATCAGCTTCTTCATCTGCTTACATTGATTGTGGAGTTCCTGAATGGAGAATCAAAAATGTTGCATGCACACATTTAAATGCACGAGTCCATTACATCCTTAAAGTTTAATCTTAAGAATCGAAGTTTTTACTAACCTGACAGAAGGAGAAGCTGACACAGCGCCAGCCCCTGAAGACATGGTATCCAGGAGGACACCTCTCTACACAGGTGTTCCCATGCTGGAGGTTCCTGCAGGCCACACAGCTACTGGTGTTGCCTGGCTCCGAGCAGCCGCCCAAGCATTGGTCATGGCAGCACTGACCCTGGAGACTGCAGGCGCCATGCTTACAGTTGTCCAAACACACTGCAGAAAGACAGAGGAAGGGAGGGAAGGAAAAGAGGTTGTTAGATCAGGTTAAAAGTCTGAATGCAGTTATGGTTTATTTTAGCTCCCACTAGTATCACCATGACGTCTTCAGAGAGAATGTGTGTTTAACCACCCCTGGCTTAGATGACATTTGAATATCAGTGGGAGAACAGTGGGACTTGAGTTCACAAAAAAAAAAAAAAAAAATCACAAATATTCTCCTGAGGCAGAGTAAAATAAAAATCAAATATATGTAAGAATGAAATAGGTGAATGCAGGCAGAAGTGTTCCAGTGTCTGACGCTCTGTCGAGTGTTGACAGCTCAAATGATAAAACAACAGTGGGAGGAGACAGCAAAACCTCGTGGTTAAAATGGCCATCAAGTGGTGTTTGCACTGATACGAGAGCAACAAGGGAACCTCATGCCTGTTTGGTGTGTACACAAATCAACATGGCTGCATGAACCATGAGCAGGTGTTCTCTGCAAAGCCTCGTTGTTCTGCCACTATTTCACTGGGTTTTCTGTTGTGGCTGCTTAAAAGACAAAATGGCGACGGTGCACTGTCATCACAGGAAAACAATCACGCAATTGAAAAAAACAAAAAAAACCAACTGTAAGCATAGCCAAACAACACAAATATAATATATATAAACCACTTGGAAAAGCCCTTGCACTTTAACAATGCATGAACATATCTTGCCAAAATATCAGCTCATTTCCTGTCAACAAGTCCTTTTGATTGGCAAATGTATGACTTTACCTCTGTATTCACTGGCTCTGCTGCATATACTGACATATCAAAGAGGTTGGCTGAACTTTTTAACTTCATTTGAAAGAAACCTCCATGGTAAGACAAACAGTAATTAGCATTCAAGCTCAGTTAGATAAGTTCCAGGTGTAACTGGCATGTAAGAATGCAATTGGACAATCACTGATTGCTCACCTTGCATTCGTGAAAAAGTAAGTAACCATATTTGCTGAAGACACTAGCTGTCTGCAGCACCATGGAAACATTTGTCATCGGCTCATGTCGGCTTCCATTGCACATATTGGGAAAGAGCATTTGGTCAAAGAGCCTGAGTGTCTTTGTGATTGGATTAACCATCAGGTTTGACCCGTGTTCTGTAATGATCTAATAAACCGGCTGTTATTGCCTTGTCTGTGGCCCAGCAGAGGCTCATGGCATCTCATCTTATATCACACACTAACCTTTTTTATGAAATGCACATACAGACTAGAAATAGATATTCACGTGCACGGCTGTGTTTTTACTGAGTGTCATCACTCACATCGCATCAGTCTAATGTAAAATGTATACAAATGGAATAATGCATGCATTATCAGCCATTTGCACCTTTAGACAACACCATCACATTCCATCACACCAGTACACACCACACAGCTCCCTCCATTCATCCCCTCCTCATACTGCTTAATAACCATCTCTCTCAGAACACTGACAGTTGAATGCCATGTGCACCGTGCTAGCTGAACTAGAAAAATCATTTAAGCCCTCATTGGGTTCCTAAGAGGTAAAAATGCAAAACAAGGAAAGGAGCATTTTGATAATGTCGGTGACATTCGAGTTACATTTACTTCTAAGAAAACAACCAAGAACATGAAACAGGGTAACTGCTCTCTGTCAAATTACTTGAAAAAAAATGTGTGTGTTTCACGTTGTGAAGTAGCTAAAAAGTGCAGTGGGGGCACTCTGTGCCAACCCTCCTGGGATGCCACCTCGATGTGGATCACATGAGCACTAACTGCCAAGGATACACTAGGACCCTCCCCACAGGACCCTCCTGCCCCGGAGGAAAGCTGCCCATTGTGCTGCCTGCGTAAAAGCAGGCAAGACAGAATGAGTTGTGGCAGGGGGAGAGGAGGACTGTAATACTAAGGTTAAAAGAGAGAACAATGACAGAAGGGATTGGAGGTCAAAACCAAAAAGGAATGACCAATGAAGAAAAAAAAACAATCTCATGATGTTGTAGTTTATGCAGGGTCGCTCCACAATGTTTTCTATACTATGAGCTTAACCCACCATGCTCTGACCCACAGAGAAACATGCAGCTCTTCTCCAGACCTCCACCTCCCATCTGTCCGCTGTGTGTGTGTGTGTGTGTGTGTGTGTGTGTGTGTGTGTGTGTGTGTGCGTGCGTGCGTGCGTGCGTGCGCAAGCTGTGACCACGGCATCGCAAAGCAGAGAGACGCCTCGCCAATCCAGCTCCAGCGCAGGATCCACGCCGGAGTGCTGCTCCAGCTCTAGATCCACCCTCAGCCTCAGCCAATGTGTTTGCTGGCTGGGGGAGGCAGCCATTCAATGGCCTGTTCCATGTCAGGGAAGAGAGACACCCAGGGTTAACCCTGGCTTTGCTGGGGCAGACAGGGGGCAGACACAGCCAAGGAGCCAGCATGCCAGGGAAGACCTATCTGCTGCTGCTGCTGCTGCTGCTGCTGCGTTGGGCATATTAGAACAGGCTTAAGACGGGAACAAGGCCAAAACAGGGATAGGTGGAGCTAGTAAATCAGCTTTGCATTAAATCCATTCAATGCAAGGTCATGGAAAAACAGTTGTTTGCGTCATCCCTTAATATAAAAAGAAACGTGTATTAAAGCAATGCACAAACCTGCTATTTTTTTTTTAATAAATCACTTTTTTTCCCATTTTTCTTCCATGGTAAATTTACTCTTTACCTTATACTTCTATCGGACTCCAGTAAAATGGTCTCAGCAGAACTACAGTAGCATTACACCTCTACTGCTGCAGCAGCATTATTCCCCATTCTGCTCACGCTAGCAGCAGGCTATACAAGCTAGCTGCTACTCCAAACATGCTCCGCACAGCTCCCTCCATTCATCCCCTCCTCATACTCCACTCTCCTCCTCTCTGCCCCAGCCTCACCCTGCCTTGCACCACTATCTATCACTCTATCTGCCTGCTTGCCTTTCTAGGCCACACGGCCCCTCCCACTTTCATTCATACAACGCCTTGTTTTGTTTTCATGCTGGGTGGATGGGGGGATGGCGAGAAGGAGGCATGGATGGAGGAACGATTTCACTCATGCTCCAATAACAAAAGGAGGAGATGGAGGCGGTACCATCCTGGAGAGCTTATCTCCTGTTCAGCTAAACACACACATATGCATGCAGACCTCACTCTGTCATTCAGGAATTTGCTTGCCGCTTCCCAACATGCGCGCGCACACACACACGCGCCTATGCACGCACACAGATTTCCAGTAAGGGGTTTTTAAATGCAATGCCTGATCAAAGGTGTGTTATGTTTACCTTTCATTTGGCCACGGCAGTAAAGCACCCTGGCTGCTCAGTCCCCAGGGAAGGAACATGGGAAAAGCTGCTCGGCCAATAGCATGCAGCCACACGCAGTAACACTTCCTGCTCTAAACACATAAAACCTCCCCTTCCTTTAATTGGCAGTGTTGTCTACAGGCGAAGTGCTGGGAACAATAACAAACACGTTTTTACCCAAGAGCCATTTACTCAGGAGAGAACACGCACGCATACAGCCATCCACCTTCACACACACACACACACTCACACACACACACACACACACACACACAGTAGTGCTATTT
>CAAKHG010026885.1:0-12099 GCA_901007715.1 Dactylopterus volitans | reverse complement strand
CACACACACACACACACACACACACACACACACACACACACACACACACACACACACACACACAGCTGCTGGATTCACGTTTACTATATTTGGCCACGGTGGAAGTCCTAAGCTTCAAAAGCTTTGCTATAAATGCTTCGAGAGATCTGATGTAAGACATTTGTCTGAAGAGAGAAGAGGAGAGAGATGGTGGTTAGGTGGGTGGGTGGGTGTGTGGGTTGGGGGCTGGGGGGTTGTAAACAAAAACATACTGATTGCTTTGAGGGAGAGAATGTTACTGTCATCATAAGCATCTATGTACATGCATGCAAAAGCCCACGGACGCACACGTACCAAGGCCATGGTCTGTTTGTGTTCACCGTGAGGGCAGGAAGCAGAGTGGGGTGGGGGCTGGTGGGCGGGCAGTGGGAGCGGGTTAAGAGAAGATGGTAGTGAGGTACAACAAAAGTTTTAGTTCGAATGTAGCAACACGGGAGGTGTTAATCTTTGTGTCGAGTTTGTTTTCCTGTTTTAAAATGATGTATAGTACAAAACAGCGCAGTGCATCCTCTTACTCGTAAGCCTGCATTTAATGATTAAGAGTCATACCCTTCCTTTTTCCTCGGCAACAGCCACTCCCTCCCGGGGTTATTGACACACAGATAAAGAGCGGCTATTATGCAAGCACTTTACAAAAACAGGAACCTGGAAATATGCGAATGTGGGCTGCGACGTGTTCCATCGTCATAAACATGCTGTGTGTACATGTGTACCTGCAGATATCATGTCATTGTGACCGTAGAAAGTTGGCTGCCAGACAAACACCCTAAAGCCAACAGTCTCTTAACAACCTGAGCGAAAACAAAGACCACACATATGAGCCTTGCAGATACGCATGCGCGGTGGGAAACACACATCGCAGTAATGCGAATTTTATGTCACTGCAGAGCGACGCTCCTGACAATTCTGCATGGCGGGTGTCACATGGTAAATACAAATATGGAGGGCGCTCGCGCCCGCACACATATTCAGTAATGAGATCAGGTAGTTCTTTACCAATGGTAAGACATTTACCTCTCTGTTTTATGTTGCAACAGCTTTATCGACCACATTATATACTGCAGACAGCAACACACCCATAACAGGCAATGTCAAACAGTGGAGCACTTCACTCTTAAATAAATAAATAAATAAATAAATAAATAAATAAATAAATAAATAAATAAATAAATAAATAAAATGAGTGACATTCATGGAGGGAGAGGGCAGAATTTCTTGACAGGAGATTTTCCATTGTGTGTGTTTGTGTGTCATATTGGTTCAATGACCCACACTATACTGGTTTACTGATGGTTGCAATTGGCTGAAAGAGAAATTTTCTCTCCAACAAACACACACATGTATATTCATGTCTCAGTCTCCTCTCCATTTGCAGGGTTTTACGGGACAAAAAAAAAAAAAGTGAATGTCTGGTTAATTTTGAGAATTACGTTGTCTCCAAGATTTTTGCTTTCAGTATAAAATGATCAAGATATCGTGAGATGATATTTTTCATTACATATTTGATCTGTTACATGAATGCTCACCTTTCCATTAAGCCTGCACCTAAAGACTATTTTAATTGTCAACTAGTCACCGACTATAGAAACGATTAGTCAACTAATAAGATATTACATTTTTTCTTTAATCAAGCATGAGGTTGCATTAATTATGAGGCAAATTATAATAAACACAAGGAAGATGGGTACTTCAACGAAAAATGCATCTTTTATTCAACTTAGAAGTTAGCATCATACCGAGGCGAGTCTGGTTCGTTCAACTGTCCGACGTGTTTTCTCTTCAAATGCTCGTGCATTACCGACGTGCTGCCGTAAAAGCAAAAGACCTGCTTTGCAAACCTTGCGAGTTATCTTTTTATTCGCCGTATCCAAGTTAAAATGCCGCCATATTTGTATACCCTACCGCTCGGCAGAGACGCTATTGCACATATGTGACTCTCGGCAGAGATTGTCATGAAGTGAGATGCCTCACTCCACTGGAAAAACACATCTGGCGACAATAATCGACGATGGAATTCATTGTCGACTATTTTCCTTATCGATTTTTGACGACAACGTCGACGAATTGTTGCAGCCCTACTTTCCACTATATCTACACACCAGCGTCAACATGCAATGTTGTGCTACGCAAACAGTGGCAGTGATGCGAGTAACATGGCCCTTATATGTGTGTGTATACAGTATAGGATGAAATCTGAAACCGCCTCCCATTTTGTATCAATAAGACAACACACAAATGGATCCAAAGCGCATTGCAAGGTTGCCTCATTCACTCAGTCACACGTTCATAGACTGATTCCAGAGGCTGCTGATTACTAGTTCGCCATTCTATCTCCTGAGCTTGAGCTATGCACAACAGAAGCACCAAGATGGCTGTTCTGGGTAAAACCTGCAGTGTTGTAATCTCTCTGATGGTTAGATGAAAACACACACACACACACACCCTTTCTCACCACTGTCTTGCCTCACTTTACGGAAACGCACACTCTCAATCACACTTCACTCTGGTGGGCTGCTACTGGGCACCAAAAGGCTTTTAGGGCATTTTAGCAGCACTCACAGTTTTCTTGCTCGGCTCAAGGACAATTCAACACAAGTTTCCTGAGAGCAAAGAAGGGGAGGCCATACTACTGAATCATGCCGCTAGTGCTGTCCTATCAAATGCGTTCTAACTTTAGCTATTAAGAAGAGCTAAGTTTCAGTCAAGAGTCAACGGGAGGGCAGAGGCTGGTAGACACACTTGTGTGTGAACTCCAAATGAAAGGTGAATCTAACTTAATGAGCCTGTTTTTTTTCTCCTTGCTTTGTCTGTCTGTTCATTGATTTCCCTGTCTGTGTCTTCTCTGAGTATTGGCCAGACCTGCTTGCCCATCTTGTTACCATGGAGATGAGTCCAGACATAGACTGTCTGCAGTAATTAGCTGCATATTCCCAACAGGCATTTTCTTAGATTCCCCTCTAGTCATCATTTGTGTCTTGTCTGTTTATCGTGCAGCCACATTCTCGCTATCACTCATCAATACTCTCATCTTTCCCTTGTTTATATCCCCCTCATCTTTTCTTGACCCTCCTCTGGCCATTTAACTGTCCCACTGTCCTGCACGGCCGTGGTGTCTGGCCCCAGGTGAAAAATCAAAAAGCCACATCTACTGCGTCTCATTACAGATGCTAAGGATTGGCATGCGATCAATACATTCTGCTGATGTTTCTCCTCACCACTCCCTTATTCTCTCCCTCCACACATCCATCTTTACGAGCCCTCTTGCTCCCCCTTCGTACCCTCCCATCCCCATCCTGTTCTTCCCCTTACATTCGTCCTTCTCCCCCACCTTTCTCCTCCTCAGTGCCACAGTCTTGATTTTGTCAATTTGCCACAAGCCACAACATTTGCTGCTTGGTGCACTTTTCCTGACATCTAGACGCAAACATGTTTATACAGACACACACGCACACAAAGTCCCAAAAAGACAAACGCGTCATGGATGTTATCAGGATTGGCATACAGTCTGTCACATATGCAACACATGCACACGCGCGTGCACGTACAGAGGTCCAGCGGGTTTTGCTGACTGGACAGACTGGTGACCGTGGGAAGGTGATGGAGAGAGGCAGCCGGAGAGCATCCATCTCGAGAGCAAGAGGTCTGCTTCACCGGAATCATGATTTTCCCCTTCACGCAACCAACACGGAGAATTACTCACACACACTAAGCTACAAAGAACAGTAAAATAAAAATATAAATTCCCAGACATCTGTCACACCCAGTGGTCGCCATTTTCTGGTCTTTTAACCTGTGATTCATTGATGAACCTGCGAGTGAGACATGCAACAAACAATATGAGCTGGCGTGGGAGACGATCAGCGTTCAGCGTGGCTTCTCATGATATCTTTTGAGCAAGCCATCAAAACCCTCACAACAAGCAGCTTTACACTTGTGCACAAAAACTACACTTGTAGCCGCAAAAAGCTGCGGTGGTTGGACGTCTTTAACTAAGGACCCATAAGTGCAGCTTTATGGATTGTAGTTGTGCTAAGATAAATACCCTGCTTCATCAGGGTAATTTAATCAGTGGTGCTGAATAGCAGCCCAGTCATGACTAAGGTGTTTTTAAACCTTCCCCTTTTGCCTCAGTGGCCCATTATCTCCTTATATTAGCCACAGAGAGAAAATCAAAGACAGAACTCATACTGCTCTCTCTCTCTCCCTCTCTCTCTCTCGCTGTCCTCAGTTGACACAGCAAAGATGTTTGTCAAAGGGCTGATAGTCACAGATTTGGTTTCTTCGTCCTGTCCTCTTTTTAAATCTATGTTTTCAGTTTCTCCTCTTTCTACCTATCTGCTTCTCCCCCTCTTTTTTCTGCCGTCACTCAGTTTCGGGGGCTTTGAGTTCAGTCGGCCCTCATCTCAGCCAGGGATGCTGTGCATTTTCAAACAAATTCCGAAACCTCAGAACACCTATCCAAAACAACACTCGACTCTATTAACTTGGGTTAGCCTTTGAAAACAGCAGAACCAGACTTCCTTGAGAACAGAGTTGGGAAAAATTTAGAAACACGTGTATGTATCAGGTTAATTTTATTGATCGAAAACGAAATTAGTTATATTGAAACTACTGCAGCCCTGCGTGGAATACTGTGATGAAAGGTTAATTTCAGGTTTTCAAAATGAGACAAACCAAGCCACTGAACATCAATAGGGTTGAATGGGGACAAATTTTAAAAATATGCATTTGCTAAAACAAACACTTGTGCAGGTGACATGAATCAACCTTAAACATGTAAACGCAGAGTCAAAAGCGCAGAGACGAGCAAGCTTCACCACCGGTCTTCCACAAAACACACTCAAACAGAACACACACGCACGTACGCACACAAGCCTCATGCTCTTGTGTTTCTGCAGGTGGGCCAGCTGTGCTCAGCAGCAGTGTGAAAAGTGAGGGGGGCCAGAGTGGGATGGCTGCACTGCAGATGCTAGCTGCCCTATTTCATATTCACAGTATAGCATGAAGAAGAACTACAGTATACAGACGGGCACATAAATACACACACACATATATTTATGCACATGCACGCTGAGTGGAGTAGCTGCGCTTTTATTCTGGAAGGTCTTAATTAACTGTTCTGACAGTTTGAAAAGGGAAAATAACTATGAAAAATATTGGAATATTATGCATAATATAATCAAGTACTGAAACAGCTGCATTTTAGCAGACAAGAAAAAAACAAATTGGTAACATAATAACGTAAAACTTAATAATGTGACTTAAAAAGAGCAAAGCAGGCATTTAAGATGGATCTGAGCATTCCTGCTTGTCTGCTGCCTCCAATCACATCTCTCCAGGCTTCAAGACGGCTATTTATTCTGAGAGGAAGGAGGAAACTCTCCATTGTGATGGAGAGAAACAGGCTTGTCACAAGGGGTCATGTATACACACTATCCATCATCTTATGTCCAAAACACATCACAATTACAGTACACAGGTCACACGCTGCAGACATGTGAGTCTGGAGTATCATTCTGTTGTTCCCCTGCTGCATGTTGACCCATGAATCAATGCTGCAGGTCCTGGCTCTACATCTGATTACATAATTTATTCTCGCCCATTGTAATTATCCGTGCATGCAGAACTCTGGATGATTTTGCTTAATTAGATTTTTTTTTATGACTTCTCTCACATTGCTGTTACTCATTTTTTAATCTATGTGGCGAAACAAACACACCTGCTACTTGAGGGAGCGTTAAGTGAGACAGGCAAATATTTGCAAAACTAACAGTTCTGGTGGAACCAACTCGGATCTTACAAAGTTAAATGCAAGTTGAAAGAAATCCTCAGGCATAACGGACGACAGTTGCGTTATGCAGGATTTCAGGGGTAGGTAGCTATGAAATATATGTACCTGGGTTATAAAAACCTGAATCACGGCGGCCATAATATTGTTACCCATAAAACAGAAGCTTTGAAACTGTGGTTATCAGTTCAGAGTCGTCAGTCACAACCTCACTTGTTTGATCGCAATGAAAGCCATCTTTCCATCAGCAGAGTGAGTGGCCAAGGAAAACAGGACAGTGGCCAGGGGTCTCCTGGGCTGGTGTGCAGAGACTGATTGTGGAGAACGTTAGTCATAAGAAAAACAGTGTAAACTCAGATTCAGGCTCAAATGCGTCAACTGCCTTTTAGAGAAAATTGGGTGATCTGCGAGATCAGCAAAGTCTCTTGCTTCTATTTGCTCTACTTTCGGTCATCCATCCATCCATCCATCCATCCACCCACCCACCCACATCCCCTGTTCCTTTTGGACTGGAACTGATTCGTTGGAAGACCAATGTCTAGAACCAGCAATGGGTACTGTTAATTTGAATAACAGGTCTATATCACGATGGATCAAACATACAAGATGTCCCTCACGGAAAATAAATGGTTATATATCAAATGCAATCCCTTTCCTATTACTGCAGAAACAGCATGTGTACTCAAAAGTCTACAGGGTCATCTTTGCTCTTCGTTTGATTGGACTGTCATTTGTCACGTCGTGTACCGTGACAGCGCCGGAGCTGGTGCATCATGTGAAAATCAGATTCACAGCTGCATGCAGTAGTACACATGCACAGGAGAGGTGAGGGTATGGGTAGAGGAAGGAGGAGGAGACCAGACAGAGGGATGAAGAGGGAGCTGAAAGGGAGAGCCAGAGGAAAAACCGCGGCACGAGGGGGGAAAAGCCTGAGGATGATGGAGAAAAACAGCGGGGGTTGCAGGCCATGGCAACTGCGAGAGAGACAAATAAACAAACCAAAAAAAAAACCCACTAGCACAGAAGCATTGACTGAATGGTCTTAGGTAAAGAATTCCTGTCTTTCTATTTCTATGCCTTGTCTGTCCTTCACTCGCTTTTTCATCCAGATCTCCCCCTCCCCCAGACTTGCTTTTCTCTTGGTTCAGGAATTCTTCAGGCATCTCCTCCTAAACAAGATTAAATGGTGAACATTTACCTAAAAAGGACCGGTTATGATATTGCCCCCGCACGCCCTCCTCTCCCCACATTTAACATAATTACGATGACTTCAGAAAAACATTCCTTGATGAGATATAAACAGCATAATGCGATTGTATCAGACAGTGAATATATTTGCAGATTAACTGCTGTAAAACGTCATCCTTTTCCATGACATACCGTATATGTTTGCTTATTTTTCGCCAGCATGAGTTGCTCGTCAGCATGAAGTCATAAAAGCACCGCATGAGCAAACATTTGTTAACCTGTGCTGAAATCTTTGAACATGACATGTGCACAGTATAGCAGAAATAGCATGACGTTTACATTTGCTTTATTTAGTCATAGCATGATTTCTTGGTTAAGCAGTCAAGTAGCGTCATTTGTCCTCGACACTTGGCACTTACGCACAACACTGCATGCAGATACAGTAATTGGGACTAAAAAGGATGTGGTGGTGATTTTGTAGGTCTAACAACCTCAGTTTCTCACTTAACTGTCTTTCACTGTGTGTTTCTGTCTGTGAAGCAAGCGTGTGTGTGTGTGTGCGTGTGTGTGTGTAGGTATGGTGGTGCATTTTCACTACATGCATAGTTTATTTTATTTCATCTTGGATTTCGCTAAAGGAGAAGCAGTGGCAATTTTAGCAGTTTACTGGCTATCCTGGCAAAGCTGAGCACTGCAGTGACAGAACCAGCATGCAGGTGCATTTGGCCAACACATGCATAAGTCAGGCAGGAGAAGAAAAAAAAATGTAAAAGACACAACCTGTACTTTTGTCTGGCCACAAAAATAAAAAAAAGACCCTGGAAACCAGCCTGAAAGGGCTGTTCAAATTACATGCTAACATCAGTGACCATAAAAGCACAAAAATGTTGAAGATTACATCATCAACATACAGTATATGATTAAATTAGCTTGTGTTTGGAGTTCTCCACTGAAAGGCGATGTGCTTCTTGAACCTTTGCTTGTTTGCTTACATATTTTTGGTATTTACCGTAAATACATAACGGAACAAAACATGCTCTTCTCTGATCTGAAGATAATCAATCTGCTGCATCTATTCGAAACATGTTTTGAGGGGAGCTGTGCTCATGATGTACAAGAAATTTCCAAAAATTCAGACATCTCAGAAAAATCAACAATGTACGCTGTCTTTGGACAGGACATAACGGCACCCTACATTTTAATGAACGAGTGAAAAAGAGATGTGCTTGAGGATGCACATTTCGGGATGATTTTTAGCTGTGAACGACTTGATCCTAAAAACTAATGTTTCCAAATGCGTATATCATGTACCAGTTCTATATCTTTTTAATTACCCCTGGCAGCTTGTGGTGCAAATGAATGAGGCAGCTTTGTATTCTGAAAACATTCATAAGCTGTTACGGCTGCAGCTTGGGCAGAACGTGGATGTTTCAGGGCAGAACGTAGGGAGGAGTTGGGTCCTCAGCCAGCCTCAGCTACATGCCAGGCTTAGGCTCATGGCGTCCCTTCAGGGGCCTGGCTGAAAAACAAACCCCGGCTGAGGGATTTACACAGCGGGGTGACTGCTGGAAGAGAGGGGTTTGACCACAAAGGGGAACCCATTTGTATCATGTGTATGCATGTATGCACATACATAATACATGTACACAGGAGTAAGGGACAAAAGACCAAGGAGCAACACACAACACATGCATTAGGAAGGGGGAAAGGGTGTCAGGGGACCGAGGAGGCCCTGCTTATCCTTCGGGGCGCAGGTGTTGTCAACAGAGGCCCTCTGGCAGGCGGCCTGGCCGAGTGGGTGGATGGCACACAAAGAAAAAGGCCTTTCATTGAAGCACGGCAGCCAGAGGTAAAAGGGGAGAACAACACGCTCACACTACTACCTGCACCTCACGCCAAAACTTACTTCTGCTTGTGCTAATAAAGCATGACGAATTAAAGACAAAGATGGTTTAAGTAAAATAAAAATGTGCGCCCACAAATCTGAATATCTTGTCTCTTTGTTTCTGCTGACCAGAATGACCCAGCAGGAACCTGTGTTTGCTGATGGTGTGAAACCTTCAGCAAAGAATATCTGCTAATAACAATATTTTCTGTAGCTCCAAGAGAAAGGGATTCTTGTACACTCACCAGAAAAGACAATTCATCATCTGTAAATATTTTCAAACACCAATTGATTTATTCCTCAACACCCCACAGAGGCCAAGCGACCAGCAAGTGGTGTCTTCAAGTTTGAAGCAGCTCACAAAAACAAATTTGCATAAGAATTTTACAGCTGTGGTTGTTAGGACTAAACTAAAGCACGACATACTGTAGCATTAGTACATTTCAGTCCTCTCGATGGCAAAGACCTTATTGTTCACTTATTGTTTAATAAGATCTCAGCCTGCTTGCATTTTAATCCATAAAAATAAAGTGAATATTTTTGTTGTGGTTGAATGAAGCTTAGATTCATCCCTGAGTCACTCTCTACACCACTACACACACGGCTTTGAACTTAATGGCCCCTGTTGTAAACGCCAACTTATTTTTTATCCGTTTGTGCGTCGCTTAAATGGCACATGCATGCGTATCACATACATTTAAGTTGCGTGTTTAGATAAACACAGAAACGCTAAGAGCTGATTCACACACGTCCAGCAAACACTAAAAGGAGAAAGAGGGCCATTATTCTAAGAAATGCTGCTTCTACGCATGTAAGTGCGTGCATGCGTGTTTGTGTGTGTGTGTGTGTGTGTGTCTGCATCTTTGTGTGTGAGAGGAAAAAACTGTCAGATTTGATAAGGAGCAAGCAGTTTGCAGAGCTGTGTTATTTACACACATGGAAACGGTTGGCCTCACATACTGTACACTGCACAAATGGCTAGTGTTGAGATAAATGAGCAAATCTGATGAAGCAGGTATATGGAATGTTTCCAATCCTTGAGTGTTTTTAGGGCCGCAACTTATTGTTATTTTCATGATCAACTAATCAGATTATTCTTATATTAAATCAAAAACAAATTGAAAAAAACTGATTACATTGGTCAACAAAAAGCAAAAATTACCCATCATTCCAGAAGTCCAGGGTAGAGTCTTTATATCTGAACAAATGCCCAACTAAAAACACATAATTCAAGGTCAGAAGCCCACACTATTTCTCCCTTTGTTTGTTTCAAAAATCAATTTCTGATGTTCAATTGTTTTTAGTCTCTGAAAAATCACTGGACAACAAACAAGCAAAAACAAAAATTGCTCACTGAGATATTTGGAGAGCATCAAACCCAAGTTTCTGTGGTCAGCTTCTAAATATGACACTTGCTCGAACACCACACCACGGTGCAACAGATGTGATCCTCTGCCACAGAACACTGGACAAGCTGAGGTAAACAGCCGTGTGTGTGTGTGTGTGCGCGCGTGCATGCTTGTAACAAGATTTGAAAAACTTCAGTGAGGGCTAAATTTAATCAGTCTGGGTGGTCAAGGGAGGAGCAGTTACCAGGAGACAGTAAACAGGTATTGGTGATGGATGCTATCAACAGTGGTGGCTGACTCCTGGAAAAAAAACGCTGTGAGCTACGGGCCTTGTTGACACTTGTGAAAGCTGCGGCTTTCTTTGTTCACATCACGAAGATGTTAATCCTGTTTAGTCTTTGACGAGATGACAAAAACAGTATTGCCATGGACCAAGTTTACTCAATGACTGACCACAAAAAATGACAAATAACGATCTATAATTATTCATCATCAGTCCAACCACTGAAGAGACTTAAACTGAGGCACCCGATACCTTGGCGATGCAGACAAAATGTTTGATTAACTTGCTACATGGATATTCTTAAATGATGGAATTTTGTAAGGTGGCTGCAGGCGCTGATTGGTCACGCTGATTGAGACCGCGACAGTATGAATCACAAATGCGCCATGTTTAAAACATATCATCTATTTCATGAGTGGAGGTGCCAGACTTCACGTTTTTCTCTGGGTAACGGCAGTGTGTAATACAGAGGGAGGGAGTGGATACATCTGGAGATGGATGGAGCAGTAAGGAACCAGGCGCTCATCTTGTATTTCCCACTCGTCTCTCAGAGAGGCTACGGAGGGCTGCCAGCGAACGGCCGAGCAATGCCAGACCAAAAGCTAAAAGCTCTGCAGTGATTATTGTCTTTTAAAAAAATCACAACAGCCAGAGTGGCGTGGACAGAAAGACCTGGAGGTAATTCAAAATGATGACCATCCGGAATAAACCCCGCCTATCACGTACGGTCCAGTCTGTGGTGGAAAGGCAAACTAGATCCATGGTTTACTTTTCCAACGCATAATGTACTGCGCCCTACCGTACCTTTTGGTGGAAACGGGGCAAAACACAACAAAAACAGCGCTGACCAATGCCAGCAATCACAAACACAAGATCTGATAACTTGTCCTGTAAGCAAACAGTGTAACACAGTCAGCCAATCAGCTACGAGCTAAGAGAAGAGTGCCACTGCAGGAAAAGCACACCAATGCTACATTCATCTCCGTCAGTGGTCAGCCTGAGACAAAGATTCGGGCATCTGTCTCAATCTACACATGCTGTCCACAGTATGGAGTTCTGTCGTGCCAGACAGTAAACTGGGGGCGGAGTTTATCATCCAAGCTGTTCTGTGCACCCACCCCTCCATGCAGTCCTCAGAAGGCATTTCGAGGTAACTATGCAGTATGCATGCACACGCAGGAAGCTGAGTGTTGACTTTGAACTGCATTAGGAAACCCATTAAGGACTATGGCGACTGTGTGCATCCTCTGATTGGAAAATCCAATCACAGGCACATTTGAATATTAAATTATTCAGCGGCTTGTTTACGGATCCACTAACTCTCTCTCCATTTAACAACATATTCAACTGGCTGTTTGTGATTTTCTCCACAAAAATCTGAGTGAAAACAGCTTTCAACACCATGTGGCTCAACACACAAACAAACCTCTTAAAGACAGCTTCCGTGGTATTCTTTAGATTCAATTAGGTGCACATCATAAACTATGCATTTTTCATAATATTGATGTTCCACTACACAGGATGTCCCGTATCCGGAGAATCAACTCTTACTTTACCCTATGCACAC
>CAAKHG010026883.1:9401-23710 GCA_901007715.1 Dactylopterus volitans | reverse complement strand
AAACCCGAGGTGCAATTTCAGAGAGAGAATTGGAAACATATTTTCTTACTGGCCGTGTATTTGTATCTGCGGGTGAATAGATGACAAGTATCTTTTTGACCTACCTGCTGTTCATCCAGTGGCACGATCACCGTGCTGTTGTTTAACTTGGCCTTGCCTATCACCGTCTTAGAGAACTGCACTTGGGCTGTGATGTTGGTCACGGAGATGGCGTAGTAGTTATTATTGGTGATGTTCAGAGTATTCTGGACAGAAGGCGGCAAAAAACAAAAACAAAGGTGTGAATCTGGCGAGGAATATGATATTGCCGACCGACAAATATTGCCGACAGTACATCTAAGCGAACCGTTCCTCAGGCAACGGTCATGTTTTATATTTTGATAGGGAATATTGATCATGTTATGGCACTTTTCCACCACATGTTATCGGCTCTACTCCTACTTGCTTCCAGTATCAGTTACTTTCCTGGGGGGTCGTTTTCCATTCGAAGGCAGTACAGCCTCAGTGTAACCGGTTGTCATAGTGGCGCCGTGCAAAACTGCTGTGACGTCGCCTTCAACGCGACGTAGCAATGGACGCGCTCGACGGCCAGCGCGGTGAGGAAGGTATGCACCTCGTAAAAAAATAAAAAAATCAAAACTGCGGCTGCTACAATAGTTTGGTTGTTTAAAAATGGCGGGCGGGACTTCACGCTGTTTCAGGTTATTCCGGGCATGCCCGCACATCGATGACGCTGATATGATTCTTTCCATGTCACCTTTAACTACCACATCTCATAGCATCTGGTCGGCCTTTTCTGGACTGGGAACCTCAGGTGAGCAGATACTAAAAAAGTGGTACCAGGTCCTTTTTGTCCTAATGGAAAACCAAAAAAGGCAGAGTAGAGTAGAGCCGGTACCACGCTGAGGAAAAGAGCCATTAGATTCATAGTAGCTGCAAGTTCTCAGTCTGTTCATCTCGCTTAAGTTGCTTTTACAGCAGCGCAATGGGACTGTGAAGGAGACAGACTGACCGGCAATGTCATAAAAACCTGCCATCAACGCTGCAATATAATAAAGGATCAATACTTGGCATCTGTGTGTACTGAAAGCTTGATGGCATCAAAATCTTTTCCCCACTCCTATAAACAACTCAACCCTTTAAATCCTCCACCAGAAAGACCTCAGCACACCACCACAGTTTTTCTTTAACCGAGGGGAGCAAGGCATCCTGCCGTTACCGTGATGTTGAGATAGACTTTGCGCTTGTCCTGGTCGTAGGAGACGTAGGCCGACTTGACGCCCACGTAGGTGACATCAATGGAACGCGGGAAGAGAAAGAAGACGGCCAGGCCAGACAGCAGCAGGCAGAGAGCCACTGATATTGTCACATACAGCTTTCTGAGAAAGAGAGAGGGGAAGGTGTGTTAAAAAAGGAGAAAAAAAAGGGAACTGGGACCCTGAAACTATTTCTAACTTTTAAGTTTGTCAGGCAGACAGCTGACACAGCTCATGTTAGGAGGTTCACTCAGCGCAAACTCACGTCCTGCTTGGCCTCAGTCTCTGGTCGCTGTACGGAATCAGAGCCACCAGCTGGTTCTCTTGACCTGTTGAATTGCGTGAAAAAGGAGGGGAAGACTGTGTGTCAGGCTTCTGCTGGATGTTGAAACGTTTGCTGCGTGCAGCAACAACGCGGTCCTGAGGGGAGTGTCGGCCGCATCTTGATATCTCAGCTTTATCGTTCTTTAGGTAAAAGACGACGATACAAAAGCCTGCCATTTGTGAATTTGTTCCTGGCTACGCTTAGGTCTGTATGCTACGCGACAATCTACACTATTAAAGCGCCAACAAGAAAATGGAGCGATTGAACCAAGTGATCTATGGAGGCGTCACTCTGATTCTGTATTATTCAGCACTGGTGCAGCGTCCCTTTTAAAACAAAGGGCAAAGTCATTCGCAAGGACGATTTGTGTGATTTGTGGTAAAGTAAAAGCCGTTTTAGAGCAAAGGAAAGGAATCGAAAGGAAAATGGGAAGATGGTGCAATCAGGTGGCTGGAGCAGCAACACTGCTCTGGCTGCAGAAGAGGGGAATAGTCAAAAAATGCAGGGTACGGCCACCATGAAAATCCCACTTGCAGAGTTTAAAACAGTTCAGTTGATTGTGAGCTCGGTGTTTAAACTTTTTCACCAGCAACTTATCCATGAAAATGGCACAGGGTGGTGACGCACCTAATGTCCCACTGCTCTAACCACTTAATTCAAAATTTATTCAGATCAGACGTGTGGTGGAAGTTTTAGTCCTTTGGTTGCAAATTTTAGTGACTTTCTCCCGCAGGCTTAGAGGGACTGCACTCGGCTATAGAAACGGGGGAGAAGAGCATTACGCTATTTGCTGCCGGTGGTCGACGTGTCGTCCCATCCCCCAGGGCCACAGAGCAGCCACTCGCAGATTTAGAAACGTGCCTCGTGTCCAAATTGCACCAAAGTCCCCAGTGACACACTCGTCAACTTTGATGACGGTCAGATGGGCGGTGAGCAGGGGAGACAGACAGACATACAAGAGATTCCTTGATTTTATGGATAGACGAAAAGTGTCCCAAGATAACTTATGTAATAATTTGGCGCTGGATAAGTAAAACTGAATTGGACAAGCTAAGTCAAGTATTATACAAATCTAATTATATCCATTTACTCTGGACTGAAGTGAATGTGATGCATTTGAATTTGCTCACATTGTCGGGAAAAGAAGGCAAAACCAATTCCAAATCCAATTTCGTATTTCTCATGAAAAACGCAAAAAAAAAAAAAGTAAAATGAGAAAATCTGTGACATATCTCTTTATGTTTTCATATGCTGTTAAATGTGCAGTTTTTCAGTATTGTTTCAAATGCATACAGTGACGATCTGGATCTGGTTCGTAACAAAGGCAAGGTCAAATATGTTTGAGACTATAGGAAATACATTTCAATTAGAATATACTTTAAGCGAAGCTGCAAGAGACTGTCACAAGTCCTTTCAAAGCAACACGCTTGGCCTTTTGCACTTGTGTGAATTAAACCTCAGCTCGTCTGACACGCAAAGTGTCTCCAACGCAAGATAAAGAAGCCATTCTGTCCTTAAAAACATACAGTAGACTGGAAAATTATGGAAAACCTCTGGTATACATTAGCCTAGCTGGCAAAAACCACATTTGTCGCAGTTATCTGACATCATCTTAGTACAGCTCTGCGTTTTGTTGAACAAGATCGAATTAATGTTACTTTGTGCTTCAAGCTGGAGCCACAAAACATCAACTATGAGTTGTAGGTTGCTGCATTAACTCAATTTTTCCTTCCAGAAGACTTTTTTTTTTTTTTTTAATTTCCCAAAAGCGATGTGTGTATTTGTGTCCTCTCTTTAAGTATGGAAAATGGGCAGGGGAAAAAAAGGGATCACCTCTTTGCCATTTGCACACACCCCTCAGGATTGCATCAAATGTGGTGAAACGACGCTGCCACATTCGATGATAAAGCGGATTAGCCTGAGCCGGCTTTGACTGACACTCATATAGTCGTTCCATGTTAAATGTTACCGCTCTTTCAGTGGCGTGAAGGAACCCCATGCCACACTTAGTAGCGATGTGGAGAGTTTCACCTCGTGGGATCCGGCCGGTGCCCTGGCATGTGGGGCAGGTGACGCTGTCCCGACCCGTGAACTCCACGTAGGGAAACTGAGAAACATCGCCGCCACACTTCCCGTCCTCCTCCGTCTGGACGTCTGTGTACTGGGCAGCTGTCGTCAGCGCGTCATGACTCTCGTCCTTGTGCTTCACCAAGTGTGACTGGGACTTACCCATGGCTGTAGCTGTCTGAGCACCCCACAAAAAACACAACAAAAACAAAAGGACAGCATTTAGAGAGACAGGAAGTGCCATTTTTAAAATGCGGCAGGATATGCTGACTGGCTGCACGCCACACTGCCGCTTGAACATGAAAATTGGACCAGCGAACATCTCCCTCCTCCAAACGTACTTATTTCCAAGATATAGTTTTGTCCTTTGATCACAGGACTAAACTCAGTTCATTTAACCCATCAAAATCGATTAAATGATCTTTTTTTACAAATGGAAAAAAGTTGAAACGATTCTGCCTGTTACCAGGGCTTCTTTACAACATCTGCGGCCATTTTCTGCAAAACAGTCGTATTTTTCTTTTGGGTGGCAGCGCTGCAACACCGCTGTGGCCACGGATGAGGGGGAGGGAGGGGCCAAACTGATGGGACATGGCTGCTGTGAAAATTCCTACCCCAATATCCCATGTTGAATTAGGAGAGTTTGCAGAGAGCCATAAAAAGGCTGTTGAAAGCGGTTTAGGTGATTGTTGGCGAGAGGTTGCAGCTGCAGCCTGCTCTCCGTTTAAATGGTGACAGGTGCTGGCGGGGTGGTGAGGCATCATTTTTCATCCAATCCCCCACTGCTATAAAAGCGGCCTTTTACTCCTTAGTTCAAAATGTATTTCTGAGTGCTGTCAAAATTAACGTATGCACCTTGGCATTCACGCCTCAGAAAACATCCCCGCAATTAACGTGGCTGCCAAAGTTAAACGCCAAACTATAAAGGTGAGTCTTGAGCCTCGGTTATTAAAAAAAAAAAAACGGCAGTCTCTGCGGTCCTGATGCTCTCTGGCAGGCGATTCCATATCGAACGTGTCACGCGTCCAAACTGCACCAAATTCAACACTGAACTCACTAGAGACCCCGCACTCGCCGACTTCGACAAAAGTCAGATGGACACTTCTCCACACAGGCAGATTCCTTGATTTTTTTTATGGATAGATGAAAAGTGTCCCGATACAACTTCAGTTATGCTTTGGCGCTTGGATAAATAAAACTGAACTGGACAATGTAAGTCGAATATTATACAAATGTAATTGGTATGCCTCCATCTTTAAATCCGCACTACACTGCTTTCCAAATTATTACGCAAATGATATTTTTCTCTGGTTTTCCTAAATAGTTGATGTGAATGACAGTCAGTATAATTTTCAAGTCATCAACCGTTAGGGTATAATTCAAATTTTATTGAACAAACCTCCCAGTGGTAACGGTATGTTTTTCATGATGCACAACAGAGTTTCAAAACATTTTTTGAAATGGTCATTTGTTTAATCTGCAGCAATACGAGGTCATACTTGCTGAAATCAGAGGCTATTTCATTCAAAAACATCTTCACAGGCCAGGCTACATGTTGACACAGGACCCCTTCTTTGGTATCACCTTCACAATTCTCGCGTCCACTGAATTTGTGAGTTTTTGGAGAGTTTCTGCCTGAATTTCTTTTGCAGGGTGTAAGAACAGCCTCCCAGAGCTGCTGTTTTGATGCGAACTGCCTCCCACCCTCATAGATCTTTGCTACGAAAGGCACAGTTCTTCTTTTTCTACCATGGAGGAAAGTGGTCAGTCAGAAACCCTGCATACTTTGCCGAGGTCACTTTCACACCGACCAACTCCGGCCCAAAACACGACTCCGCCACCTCCTTGCTGACGTCGCAGCCTTATCGGGACGTGGTGGCCATCCACCAACCATCCACCACTACATCCATCTGGACCATCCAGGTTTGCACGGCACTCGTCAGTAAACAAGGCTGTTTGAAAATTACTCTTCATGTATTTCTGGGCCCAGTGCAACCGTTTCTGCTTATGAGCGTTGGTCAGGGGTGGCCGAACAAGAGGTTTATGCACAAGTGCACTGGAGGATCCTACACCTTGTGGTTCGCTGGACTCCAGACGCACCAGCAGCTTAAAAGTACCCGTTTGCTGGTTTGCAATGGCATTTTAGCAGCTGCTCTCTATTCAATGGATGCAAGAATTGCGAAGGGGTCCTATGTCAACATGTAACCTGGCCTGTGAAGATGTTTTTGATTGAAATAGCTTTTGATTTCAGTAAATATGACCTCCAAATGCTGCAAATTCAACAAACGACCATTTTCATGTCTTTAGAACCTATAAAATGTTCCCAAACTCTATTGCGCGTAATAATTTGGAACAGTGCATTTTGAGTGTTTTTATTCCAAAAATAAATAAATAAATAATACTGTTATCATTGGGAGGTCTGGTCATACCTTAACGGTTGATGACCTGAAAATTCCACTGACTATGTAGGAAAATCAGAGAAAAATTATTAGCATAATGGATACTTGTGGGGTTTCAAAAAACGCCCACCAGGTACTATGAGGTCATAAAAGGTGACGTGAAACAACTGCAGACCCCTGACTGGCCAGAGGGAATCGTCGCAGTGTTATTGCATCATCAATGCGCAGCATGCCCGGAATACCCTTAAAAAGAGTGCAAACCCATGCCTGCCATTTTTTTAAACAACCAAACTATTGTAGTGTCCACATACCGAGAACCAAGACAACCATCCAGTCAATATAATTCATTTTTCCCCCCTCCTTTTTTTTTTGGTTTCTCTGTGTCGCTCTGTGCATTTTTTTTTTTTTTTTTATGTGGCATTGAAGCAGTTTTGCCAGGCGTTGCCATGACAACTCGTTACACAGAGGCGGGGCTGGCTTCTAATGGAAGACGACCATGTAGTGGCACAGCACCGTTGCTTTTTCAGATTCAAGATTTTACACCCACACAGAGCTCAATTAGCTTACTTCACTTATGTTCACTGGTAAAACTAGTTGTGGGGGTGGGCGGGTTTATCCCTTTATTTGAAACCTAAATTTCGCCTCTAATCCTGCAAACACATTTTAGGTTTCGTGCTTGTGACGTAACACCTGTACACCGTCGCTGGTCCTGTCTCATTTACGTCCATCGCAGTTTGACAGCATGTCACTAATGATGCAGCCTGGATGTAGACAGACAGACAGGCAGGCAGAGACAGACAGGCAGACAGACAGGCAGTCCGTCAGGCTGCGGGCTGCGTTGTGCAGGCCGGGCCGGGCGCTGCACGCCGGGCTTCAGCCGCTACAATGAGCCGCTTGACTTGATGAGTCAAGTGACGCGGCCGCGGCCGCCATGCTGCCGAAGCCGCCGAGGCTCCGCAAAGAACACGGCGTACCGGCCGAGGCGGCGCGGCCGCTGCGCGCTCCGCGTTCGACCGAGACGAAGCACGGCGACGTCCGCGCCCTCTAGAAACCGTATCCGTAAAACCGCATCAAATAACACGCCTCGTCGCCGCATTCTGCAAGCCGAAACGACGGTTTTGCGGGATCAATAAGCGGCTCAGTTAAAAAAAACAACAAAAACAAAACGGTCCGCTGGGACACGTCATCGCGATCGGCAGATTTCCCCACAGCCGGCGGGGTGTTTGTCCACCCGGCGGCATCCTTCTTACCTGCGTTTTCTTCTATTTAGGCCGTGCGGACATTCGCGTTATGGTCGCTGTTTGTTGTGGTTCGGCGGGGAGCGAGGCGGACGGCCACGCCCCCCGCGCCTCTCCTCATTGGACGCGGCGTCCAGCGCGCAGCGCCACACCGACGCGGGCGTAAGGATGGACGGCGCGCAGTCGCCCTGCTGTACCGCCGACGTACCACCGGCCGGAACACTTACGCATAACACACACACAGGAAATCCAGTGTAATGTCACTTTTGTTAAAAAAAAATAAAATAAAATAAAATTACAAGTAAATAACATCAGCAGTGAACCGGATAGGCAGACTGGACGCCTAAGAAGTATTTGAGCTGGTGTTTAATACATGTATTATGGTGTATAATATGCAGCCTACCGCGCTGTTGTCACAGTTGGCATAACTAGTTGCAGTTGGTCACGGTGGAGCTAATTTAATTTAACTGGCTAAAACCCACAGCAGTGTGTTACGCACCAATCAGCCAAGACATTAAAACCACGCCTTGTTTACCATAGAGTATATTGCAACAGCCCTCAAGTAAAAAAAATTTTTGATTTAAAAAAATTTTTTTTATTGAATCAGTTTGAGAGAGGTGTAATTGTGGGATCACCACTGTAAAAACTGAATGAATCGCGTGACTTTTCAATATTTCAGTGTGGGCACAAAATACTTTCAAAAGAAGCTCAGCGTATGAGAATATTTTCACAGTATTCATAAGGCAGAGTTGCCCTATTGGCAGTCTGCTGCTGTGTGGTTGCTCTCTCCATCGGCCAGATGATGGCAGCCTGCTGCTGCGCGCGAATGTGCGAGTCAGCAGCCTCCCGGCCTCGCCTCCTCAACAACAGCACAATCGTGAATGCAAGTGAGCAAATTGTGGCGATTATGTATGTTATTTTAATCTGTCTCATCTCTCTGCCAGAGAGAGAGAAAAAAAAAAACGAACCTGGTAAGAGTAGAGAACGGAAAATGGCTGATAACGATAATAACCGCCTCTGCTTTTGAAATATCAATTAGCCTTTGTTCCTCGAGTGTGTCAATTAGCAGCGGGATCGTGCGCGACGATTGGGGACAAGTCTGACTTCGATTTGTTTTTATTCAACTTCACACTCTCCTGTGACTGTGCGAGCCATTTACACTTATGAGTCATTGCAGTGTGCAGCAACCATTTGGAAGCCGCATTAAAGATGTGCTAAAAATAAATAGCAAATGCTTCTTGACACAGGTTGGCTTTCACAATGACCTACTTGGCATCATCAACAAGTCTGTCATAACGCCAGTGCTAAATGACAGGAATCGGCATCAGCGGTGGCTCTAAGTACCCCCCTTAAATTCGGATTTTCTACTTTGCGGGAAATATGTTTTTAATGATGCGCCGTGACTGTGTTTCCTCAGTGTTCTCTGAATCATTACACCGCGGGTTCTCTGACTTTTACAATAACGAAGCGGTGAACGTTCAGCAAGGAACGATGTTGGCGTGGACTGTGAGAGTGGATCTGCTGCTGCTGCTGCTGCTGCTGCTGCTGATACGAGAGTTCTCGATAAGAACACTTCCTCTTCTATTATTAACTTGGCTTTTAATCACCACTAGCGGTAAAACAGTAGGTGGTGGCGAGGCTTGCCTGGCCATTGTTCAGCTGTTTTTTTTTTTTTTTTAAGGAGGCAGCATGTTTTCTGTAATCTGAACAATTTTTGGGGGGGAAAGTTTTTTTTTGCTTTTTTCCCTCCATTATCTGATGTCTTAGCTAACAACGAGATGTTGCGCTGCCAAGAACACGTGCTTGGTCTGATCCAGCATGTCTGAACACACATAAAATATAGGAGGAATCCATGCAGATACCTTCTACATCCGATGTATTACTGCTGGCTGACAACTGGGTTGGAAGAAACTTCACATCTGCCAGTAAAGTAAAATCTGCATCTGCGTTTTTCTCTGATGCACGTAGAGCGGAGGCGACAGAAAATTGTGCCCATTATGAAACACTTTACAAAGTAATCAAACAAAACTTTATCACTGTGAACACACAACAGTCGAGCAAGAATGCAGTGACCTGCTACTTCCTTTGAAGGAGCTGTCAGTCCAGTGTGTTGTGACTGAGGCAGCCATGAGCAATTACCTTGTTTTTCATCTGCAGATGAATAATCCGCTCAAAGCAATTTAAGTCTCCCACACCAACGCCTATTTTATAATTTATGGTATCTTTGTTAAGATGACAATATTAGGCGGATGTTTCCTCATACTAAGCCTTCCTCCTGCAGAATTAATGCACCCTCAGTCCCAAAAATGTCGTCTTCTAGTATTATTTAGAGTCCAGCAGCAGGAACCACTTCCTTTCATCATTTTTTTAGTGTCACAGCAGCCTGAACCAAAACTGATTTAACCGTCCCTTTTTTTTTATTTTTATTTTTTTTTTAGAAATGCAAGGTGAAAGACATCATGGCAGTAGAAAATGTTGTGCCCCTGATTGATGATGTGGCCAGGAGGAGGGGCGGCGCGCTAAATTAACCACTTTTGTTTGCCATCTTTCTGCCTCCATAATATATATAATAACATATAAAAATGTCCCTCATGCGGTGGCATGTGTGTCATCTTCTACCAGAGGCCCTGGAGTTTGAGGGTTCTGGACTGAGGCTTCAGATGATGTTCCGGGGATCTGTTGGAGCCACTCTCCCAGTTTGGGGGTCACTGCCCCGAGTGCTCCTACTACCACGGGGACCACGCTAGCCTTGACCTTCCACATCTGTTCCAGCTGCTCTTTCAACCCTCGATACTTCTCAACCTTTTCACGTTCCTTTCTTTCTGATGTCGGCGTCAGCTGGTGTCGCCACATCCGTCACCACCACCCTCACCTGCTCTTTGGCCACCACCACGATGTCCGCTTGTTTACACAAGAGCTGTTTGTCAGTCCGGAAGCTGAAGTCCCACAGAACCTCGGCCCTGTGGTTCTCAGCCACCTTCTTGTGGCGTGGCCCGTTGGGATTTGGGTACTTCTACAGTCTACACAGGGCCTGTTTTTGCGCTGCCATGATTAGTGCTTCTGGGCTGTCTGTCAGTCCAGGGTCTTCCAGGCACCGGTAGGTTTTCTTGATATGAGCCACTTCTTCAATTTGACGGTGGTACGTGTAGGGGTTTGTCCAACCCGGTCGTCTGCTCCTCTTCCTCTGCACTCTCATCAGGTTTCTGCTGCCCGAGACATTCACTTAGCAGCTCATCCTTTTGGGCCATTTTCTTGATGTACTCTTGGGTTTTTGATGTTTCATCCTTGACCGAGGCCTTTATGCTCACTAGTCCTCGGCCTCCCTCTTTCCGCTTAGTGTGCAGTCTCAGGGTAGATCCTGGCTTTCTCGTCTTGATATCTGTGGCTTCTATCTCCTCCTTTGGACTGCTTATGATCCCAGCAGGGTATCTGATGACTGACAATATGAGTGAATAAATGAATGAATTTTTATTTTTGTGTCTTACGACCCATCACTTGTGAGATTATAAGACACCGAAAACAAAATTAACTCAGACTGTTAGTCATTTCCAGTAACTCATGTTGTTCTAGGACACTTATCACACACTTTAAATAATATATATCTAATATATATCCTGTGAATGTGTGGTGAGAATGTCTGCAGTTTTGGCTCAAACATCAACTTGGCATCAACTTGGAGTGGACAAAATATATTTTGGTGGTCAAAGGTCAAGGTCACTGTGACCTCATGAAATCCTTTTTATGGGGAGGGGGTGGCTGCCAACCTCAATTTCATACACCGATTTTGAAAAACATTTCGATGCATTTGCGATATTTTCGGAATGCTCCAGGGGCATCTCTTCAAGTGTGGGACAAATATCAGTTTAGCCTCGAGCATGATTCCATTTTTGGTGGTCAGAGGGCAAAGGTCAAGTCCATCGCGACGTCCCACATCTCCCAGTCTCATTAACCACTTGGACACAAGGATGTACATATTAGAGGGTCAAAGGTCAAGGTCATTGTTGCCACACCTTTTTTTGGCATAAATAATGACATTTTTATGTCAGAATTTCAGAAAAATGTCAAATAGAACGAGATGATGTGTTGACATTTTTGACTCTTGACATATTTAACGCAGTTCCTTCAAAGTCCGCGCTGCACGAGTCCTGGCATGTTCTGGATGTAAAGCACAACTTGAGCATTTGGCGGAGGCGCACGGCCGCTCGGGCGGCAACTCGGCTTGTTTCTTGCAGTCAGTTTGCATCACATCCGCGAGCACTAACGAACCCCATTCTGGTCTGCTCACTTTGGAAATGACTGAGATCTGCGTTTCGACGCAGCACTTTGGGCAAAGCGAGCACAGGAGCACCGCGCTTTTTCACACGGTTGTGATACACTAATCTCAGAATTCCTCCCTGTCTCTGCAGTCGTGTAGTACACAGGGAGGCTGAATTCATCCATTTTGAATCACTGCGAGGCAGACGAGCAGCCCGGCGCCAGTCTGAGGAGGCAGGTTGAAAGCGGCAGGTCCGGCGTTCAGCGCGAGGAAGCCGCCTGCGTGTCCCCGATAAGAGCGAGCGAGCGGCGAGGACACGTCAGCCCACTTCAGGTGTCAGCACTTCAAACCCCAAGCTTGGCTTCAGAGGGATTGTGTGAAACGCCATCTTGCAGGGGTGAAGTGGAGGATATTCTGAGTTTGTAGTATTTGATGCATGGTGTCAACTTGTTTTAACCTAAAAAAAAAAAGAGAGAGAGAAAAAAAAAAGAATCTACTGAGAGTGGCGACACAGTGGATTTCTGCTCTTGAAAAGCGTTCCGCTGCTGTTCTCCTCCAATTGTGAGGCGCGTTGAAAGGCAGATATTTAATTGCCATCCATTTCATGGTATATTACTTTAGTTTATATCAATGCGGTGCAAGGCTTACTGGTGTTATAAGCACAATCAAACGTGATAGCGCAGCCTTTTTTTTTCGATTTAATGGAAAATTACTGAGGAGGTTTTCACCCATCAGCCTCAGTCAAACTGAGCAGTGAGCAGCAGTGACTGAGCTGTTCAACACACTCCAAAGTAAACTGCAATGCACTTGGTCCTAATTGCTTATTCAGTAATAAAGCGTGTGAAATGACACGTCATTTCCTAATCCAGTTTAAAATACAATTGAATAAATGTGTAAGAATGCTTCTGGCCTGTGACAGCTACTTTTTTTTTGTGGTCTGGTTTCAAATATATGGCCCAAAAATTATCATAAAGTGGGATTACTGAAGACAGAATCTTGAGGTGTTGAAATGGATTCTCAGTGGGACCACATTGAAAAAAAAAAAAAAAAAAACGCAGCATGGAGAAATTGCATATTGAACGAAATTTACCAGGGATTCATCTTGGCCTGACCGAGCAGCGGCAGGATTTATTTTGTGCAGGACTCCCCAAACATCTTATGCGGCAGAGAGAGGAAGGAAGCGCTGAGAAAAGGATGAGAAAAAAAACCGTCGAGTTGACGGTGCATAATGTGTGATTCTGCTAAACGTGTGAAACAAATTCAATCCTAAAGATGTAAAATGGAAATTTCCCTTTTTTTTTTTTTTTTTTGTTTGGAGGAATTTCGACTTATTTCACATCACTTTCAAAACCGTTTTGACATTCAGTTTGCATCGTAGTATCGTGGGGATCGCTCGACACGCCTATACAGCGATCAGCCATAACATGAAAAGCACCGCATGAGTGGTTTTTGTCACCCTGATGCCCGAGCGGGGTGACCAAAATATTAGGGTCACACCTCCTAGTCGAACCCCGGTGCAGTTCGACAGCGTCACAAATTGCAGACACAATAACAATTGCTAAACAATGTCAAGCAGATCCAATAAAAATTCAACATATCGCAAATAACAAGCTTGAGAAATCAGTCTCTCTCCATACCAGAGCATTTTATTCTCTCCCTGATCATTTATCTCATCATGCGAGGAAAAACACTCTATATTAAATACTGTGCAGCTGAGAGGAATCTGGAGTGGGGGTGGGGGGTGGGGTGGGTCCTCCAGCCACTCACTACTGGCAGCTCTGTGGGGACACTCTGGGGACCACATAGACCCCAGCAGGGAGGCTGTCAAATAATTCCAAGCGGATCTATCATTCCGGGCGGTGGTTATTGGAGCTGACCTATGATTCAACTCCCGCCAGTCGAGCCTGTGGCGCTCACATCTGTCTCCCTCTGACGGCTATAGATGCGCACACCCAGGGAGGGGTTGCTGTAAACATGGCGGTGGTGGATGGGTGCAACTTTAACCTCTAGCCCATTCCTTCATATTCATGAGCTGTAGGTTTTCATGTACCAAAAAAAAAAAAAAAAAATCACAGACCTGTACAGCTTAAGAAAAACTAGATTTTAGATGTTCACAAAGCAGCTTTTTTTTTTTTAATTTTTTATATATAAGCCAGAAAAAAGAAGAAAAAAACGGTCCAAATCAAAGGCATGAGGCCTTAATGAAGTCCTTTAATCAATAGGAATGCGAGACCAGAGGGGCTGGCTAGTTCATATTCATATATCTCAAATCTAAATTAAACAGAACGCGAAGCAAAATGGAAATGCAAAATTAGGTTTGCACTTAACTCAGCCGGTGGGAATCTTGCACAAACAACGGGCCCACTTTTCATTCTTAATCAAGCAAAGAGGCTCCCTGACTTTGTCATAGTCTCAAGCCTCTCCAAAAGTGGACCTTCTCTCGGCCGTCCTTGGGGGCGGGGGGCTCGTATGAGGGCGCATCGCGGTGCATCCAAAATGTCACCGCCGCCCCTGTTTCACGGTGTTGAACAGCCACGTCTTTGGCACCGAGAACGAGCTCTCAGATGCCGCGACAGTGATGGGGAGCGACAGGCGTAGCCTTTTTGAGCCTTTCCACCTCCGACAGCACGCTCTGGATTTGCGGCTGCGGATCCTGGAGGATGGACGCCGCGTGTCCTGGATGGTCCATCACACGTTCGAAGCTCTGACCAAAAAAAAAAAAAAAAAAAAAAAACCCACAAGAGGGGGGGGGGGGGTGGGAAAAAAAAT
>CAAKHG010026880.1:37305-51654 GCA_901007715.1 Dactylopterus volitans | reverse complement strand
GGGTCCCGCGGGGTTTAGACAAGCTCAAACCTGCAGGCGATCTCGCGCGTTGGCGGTGTCGGGCGGCAATAAGAGGCAACTGTTGACTTCCTCTCAGCGAGGGAGGCGGGTGGGGGGGTGGAGGGGTGGGGGGGTCGGCTGGCGCGCAACGCAGGAGCCGCGCCAGGAACTGAACCGAGGAAGTCGCGGGCACGCGGCGTGTCATACCTTCACCGCTTGGCAGACGAGGCGAGGGGCGCGACGCTGACAAACGCGGCGCCCGCGCACCGTTTAAGGACAATTTGGACTCCGGCTGTTCGGGTTCGGGTTGGCCCTCCCTTTCCGAGCGCAGCGGCGATGACAGCGCAGGTGGCGCTGTATCGGCAGGGGAGCGTCTCCTGTTTTTTCTTTGTTATTTTTTTTTAACTTACTTAGACGGAAAAACAAATAGTTCCGATTCAACCATAAATTCGGCAGCTCCGTCAAAGGGAGGGTGAAGCCCGGCGCACCTTAAGTGTCGCGTTTCTCAACAAAAGAATGTCGGAGGGCCGAACGTTCGGCTGAATGAGGGTGGAAACTGAGGAGGAGCCGGCTGGATCCGGACTGAGCGTCTTTAAACCAAAGGCGACCACGAGGGGCCACGAGGTAGCGCGAATCATCGCGATCTCTCGTTACATATTGTTGAGGCAAGCAGTCGGCCCGGAGTTTAGCTTCTGCCCACTGTGAGTTCCACATCCTGCCACCACCACCATCACCACCATCATCATCACGGTCCACGGGGGCTGAAGAGGCTCCATTTGGAAGCATCTGCCTGAAGGACCCGTCCTGTTTTGGCCTGTCCTGTTTTGTTTTGTTTTTTGCATACGGGCCGTTTATTAAAGATTTAATGACGTCAAGGAGGAAGAAGAAGAAAAAAAAAAAAACAATGGGCCAATTTACGTATTTATGAGATGGTCGGGGGAAAAAAAAGTCTGATTGTTCAGCCCACCGGGAAAGTGGTCTGCCTGCTCTGCCAGATGGTCAGTCCAGCGCGGGTCCACATGAGATGAATATTTCAGCAGCCACCGGATGTGCTGCCGCGGACGATCGTGGCCCCCAGATGACCAATCATATTTGCTTTTGGTGATTCGCCGGCTTTCCGCTTTGCACATTTGTAAGGTCAAACCTGATTCAGTTGCTTGGATAACACTTTGTATTTGGTGACACCGTGAGCCAGACTGCAGAAGGACGATGACCGCGGCAAACATTGCCACCATAGGCCCTGGCGTGCTCTCCATCTCCTTGCAAGATTCATCCGCATCTGAGGCAGGACTTGCTAGCTTCCTTCAATATCCCCTTTCCTGTCCAGTGTGAGCGAAGCGAAAGTTAAGTACCCGAAAGCTGATTTTGATCAGTGCAGCACGAATTCAAAAATATCGCGGAAGTGCGCAGGGAGAAGTGGGGCGTCTGGGCTGCAAAGCTGCGTCGACCCATTCCTTGGCTCCTTTGTGGAGACTCGCGGTCACGGAGCCACAATCGTCTGGACTGGTTGGTGGCCACTCGTCCGGCTGCCCTGCGTTTAACCCGGTTTGTGATCTTCCAGCTCCAGAAAATCGCATCTCTGAAACCGATCGCGCTTCCGATCATTTGCTGCTTTTTCTTTTAACCCCCCGATGCTAACAACGCTAAGCTACACCTCAATATAAAAGACAACTTAATCTAAAGTTTCCAAACATGGAGATAGTCGCTAACATCTACAGTATGCAGGCTGCCGTGACTTGTTTGATGTCATGTTCAACCAAGGTCCCGCTTAAGCTGAAGCCCTCCCCCTCCCCCCGTTTGAGGAACTGGCAACCGAACTTACTCGCAGTCTGGTTTGCTGAGTTTTACAGATTATCCATCTCATTAAGAGGTTGTTGTTCTTCAGGGTTCAAATCCGGAGCATTGATAAGTGAGGCACATTTGGCGCCCGGCTATCTGAAAACGAAGCGGCTTTCCAAACGATAAGAGAAACCGCCGCGGTGACGCCCCGTGTTTTGCGCATCCGCGCGTCAAGCAAAGCGCCCCCCCCCCGCTCCCCACACACACACACACACACACCACCCCGCCCGCCCCTTTAAAGATGGTGCAAGACGCCGCGATCTTGGCACGGATTCTCCCGCTTTCATGTCGGGAGTCGCCGGTTTTAAGTTCCAGGTCTACATATGGTTGCGTTTATGACGAGCTTGTCAATCCACTTCCACATATCTGCGCGTGGTAACAGCTGCCGAGGCCCATAATTCATCGCTGTCGGAGCATTACCTCTTACTGAGGCTGCCTCTCAGTGCCGCCATTAAGATGTGCTCCTTCGTAGTCCAGCTGGCACAGGATCATGTTGTTCTTGAGGAAAAACTTGTCTCCCACGCAAAATCTGCGGAGAGAAATAAAAATATGGAACTGGGTCTTCAGTCTTGCATGAGCTGAAGTGAATCATGAGGTCCCAGAGGAGCATTTCAGGCATATTTTCAGCATACATCCATTGCTTTGGTAATCAGAAAATTAATCTTGCATGATTGCTGCCTGATTAACTATCCGAGTGATATACAAAGTCCTTAACCCCTTGGGGTCCTCCCGGCCCCGCGCAGTAAATTTCAACGCGCGCTGATTAAAATGCATGGGTAATATGCTCGTCAGGACCAGTAAGTTCACCTCAAGAGCTCGCCTGTATATCTCCCAGATAAGTCAAGTGAATCTGATCTCCCCGACTAATTGCTCCCCTAATCTTACCTCTGGCGGCAGAGCTGACAGGCGAAGCAGTCTAAATGGTAGACATTGTCTCTGGCTCTCATCACCATCTCAAAGGCAGGGATCAGCTTACTGCAGGCTGCACAGTTCCCCGTCACCCCAAAGAGCCTGAAAGACGGGGAAGAGGACAACAAACAGACCTGTAGTCTGGACACACTTCAGAAACATTTCAAGCCGGGGCTGAAGAAGTTGGGTTGAAAAAAAAAAAAAAAATACCTGAGATAAAGGGTTTCTGGGATGACGCCATGTTGTGAAGGCAGAGCTGCCGCTATTCTTCATATGCTTTAACAAACCGCTTTGGCTCTTCAGGAAACGCCGCTCGAAAGAAAGGGAAGCCGACTCGCCGCGCGTTCGTCAAATGTAAAAGCTTTCACGGCCGCTAACTGACAGAGAGCAGCGAAAATGGAGATCCCCCCCTCCCCCCCCACCCCGCCCCACGCCCCCGGCATTAAAATGTCACATTTATATGAAAATGTCACCAGATGGGTGTCTTTTTCCTCATTACTCCGACTTTAAGTGCTTGAAGGTCGACTTATTACGCTCCGAAACTACCAATTTATCCGACATTTGTCCTCAAACTACCTGAGGGGGGGGGGGGATAAAAAAAAAAAAACCTTTGTTGCTTTAAATGCTAAATGTAACTCGGCGCTGACCAGCTGCCTCACCTCTCATTCACCTCTAAAAGCATCGGCGAGCCCGACTCCCCGAGAGCCCGACACACACACGCGAAGGTAAGCGGCCACTGCCGATTTCCATATTCTATTGGAGGCCAAATAGGAAAAAAGGAGGTTCATGGAGGGACCTTTTTTGAGGAACGGAGTATCCAAGTACTCGTGGACAACAAATGGGAAAACGTCATCAAACGAGTGGCCAACATGGGAACATGAGCGAGCCCTAATTAACAGAATGTTCTGATCTAACGAGCCTGAATCCCGAGCAGGCACCTGGTGGGTTTTTTTTTTTTCTTCCCTCCCCCTCTTTCCCCTTAACGAGGCTACGAAGCTCAATGCTAATTCTCTACTAATGGTCCAATTAAAAGAAATCACATGGTTTTAATCCCGCTCTTCAAAGGCTTTTGGTCTGCACCCTCGCGATGATGAGGAAAACAGGAGGCAATCTAGCCAATTTAACTGTCAAAAGGGGTTTTGGTCTCTTAAGTGCAGCGCGGCTAATGAGAGACTTAGCTCCAACCAAATCCAGCTGGATTGTACATGAGACTAACACATGAGTTCAGCAATGTGGCTGAGATATCAGGAGTTCTCCGGCTGACCTGACACCAGACGTCGTTATTTCAGGGAAAACCGAGGCCATATAACTCTCAGAAGAGCCGCCCGAGCCGGGTCCGAGTCTGTTTATAAGTGGTCTCCCCCGCCACAAGATTTGTGTTGCGAGTCTGCTTAAAATCCGAGGCGTAGTTAGGACACAGACGCTCATATAATTTCGCCGTATGGTGCATCCCAGTCGCTTTTTTTTTTTTTTTTTTTTTTTAAAAGGGGCTCCGGCCGATGTGAAAGCATTCATCTTTATCTGGAGGGTCCGGAATGAGCGTTTGAAGTGCTTTATAGTGTGTTAAGTGTTTCTACATGAACTCCCGCGCTAATATGTAACAGATAAGTACGCGCCTGCTTTAGTTTGGTGAGTGCTTGCCTCACAGTCATAGGCTTTAAGCAGATATATATATATATATATAGCTTTATGGACTATGTTTGGATGTAGCCGGTTGAATTAGCTTAGCATATAAGGCTAAAAACATAGGGAACGGCTAGTCTTGCTAGGTCCAAAGGTCACAAACTGCCAAGGTGTCCAGCAAACAAGTTAGTTAGCAGCTTAAGTAGCTGCAACAGCAACAGTCCTTTCCGCTAGGCTAAGCTAACTCTCAGCTAGCATCGGCTGCGGTATTAACCACGAGACTGGCATTTGAGAAAGTTAAAAAGAGGTCATTTTCTAAAACAATAACATCCCGACAGATTCAGCAGTCCGCGTTTCAGTCATTTTATCCCGTTTTGGGTTTTTTTGTGTTTTGCGGCAAATGTTCCCATCTATTGAGCATTCCTTTCTCCCCGAAATGTTTATTATCTGTTTTAATAACTCAAACCGCGGGGAGAGCAACACGTAAAGAAGGCTGCGGCTCAATCGGCTCGCAGCTAGCCGCGGAGGTTCTACTTTCACCCGCGCCTGCTGGCCAGCGCGGCCGGCCGGCGGGATTGCACGCGAGCGACCTAGCCGGGCCCGTTCTCATGAAACCCGGCGGAGGGGCGGAGCTCGGGGCGTGTCGGCGGCAGACTCGCAGATTTACAGTCAGCGGGGGTAATTGGGTTGTAAATTCTGCATTCTGTCCTATTAATTCTTTGCATCGTGTGCAAGTGGGACTGCTGGGAATCCGATTGGAGTCTGGACCCTGGCTCTGTCGCCGCTGGTGCTCAGCTCTGCAGCTGAAACATATCCCGGCGGTTGGTTTGCGTTTACTTAAACGGGCCGGACATGAGCGGGGAGCCCAGCAGCCCCGGGGAACCGCACTGTCATCCGCCGCTGGTTGATCTAGCGTTCCCCGCTTTAATTTTTGTCACCGTTCTTCCCGGACTAAGCAGAACCCGCGATCAACCTCCGTCCACCTGCGGCAGCCGTACCTCAGGTAGTCCCTGCGGCAGAGGATCAGGTTGGCCCGGGTGTAGAGGGTGGAGCCCACCCGGCCCAGGCGGCAGTCGCAGCAGGCGCACTTGAGGCAGTCCTCGTGCCAGTACCTGTCCAGCGCCTGCAGCATGAAGCGATCCCTGATCTTCCCGTTGCAGCCTGCACAGCCTCTCGGCTTCTCTCTGCACTGGAGGGACACCAGGGACACACCTGGAGGGGACGGGGGGTGGGGGGCAGGGCCAGGTCAGGGACACAGGGCCAGGTTTTGGAGTTAAGTTTCGGAAGTGGAAAAGAGCTCTCTTGTGACAGCTTGACTCAAAAATATACATACATGTACATGTAAACAGTCAAAGGTGGAGACATTCCAAGGGTGACATTTAATCGCTGCTATCAAACAACAATCTGTTGAATGCCGCAGACACTCAAAGCAAACCTGCAGTCACGGTACAGTGCAGCGTGTAAACAGAGGCGCAACACTGACTGCAAATGGAGAGGGTTTTTTTTTTTTTTTGCTTTTTTTTGGCTTAAAAACTGTGAAACCCACTATGAGCAGGAACAAAGATAAACTTCAAATTCAGTGTGTTCTTTTTTTTCTGCCAGGGGGTAGAAAATAGTCTTAAATAATCTTCATAAAAGTGCATTAGAGTGTGTGTGAGAGAGAGAGAGGGAGAGAGAAAGCAATTAGAGGAACAGCTGGACAGCACTGAATTCTCCCTGACCCCCCTAAAAAGAAACACACACACACACACACACACACACATACACACACACACACACACACACACAAAACATAAGGCAAATCATGAAAACAGGCGTCCGCGTCTCCGCACTCACTCTCCTCCTTGTCCAGCACCATCCTGCCTGCGAGCGAGAGCGCCGCTCCGTCCCCCGACGCGCGCGCACACACGCCGACGATCGACCGAAGAACAAGAAGAAGAAGAAGAAGAAGAAGAAGAGGGAAGGGGAGCGTTCGGTCACTAAATCCCAGTCGCTCAAACTTCGGCTCCGCTTCTCATAATCGCCGAGGGAAAGCGGAGGAGAGACCGACCCCGGGTCGCCGCCCGCCCGCCCGCCCGCCGGGCTGCGGCTTCAGCGGGTGAAGCAGCCCGCGCGGATGCGCCGCGTCCCCGCTGATCCTTCACCTTCTGCGACGCGCGGAAGAGGGGAGGAGGAGGGGGCGTGTGAAGGTGCGCTCGACACACACACACGCGCACAAAAAAAAAAACCCAAAACAACAAGAAAAAAAGAAAAAAGAGGAGCGCTCGAGCCTTATCTCAGCTGATGTCAGTGTGAAGGCATTTCCCCGATCTGCGGCTGCTGCTACGAGCTCCTCTGCACTGACTGACTGACTGACTGACTGCGCCTCCTCCACCTCTCTCCCTCTCCTCTCTCCCTCCCTCCCTCCCTCTCTCTCTCTCTCCCTCTCTCTCTCCCTTTCCCACAGTTAAACGTGTTTTTTCTTCTTCTTCTTTTTTGGCTTTCACCGCTGCGTGCTAATTATATAAAGTCATTATGCTCAGATCTGATAGTAGCCACCCCCCACCATCACCACCACCACCACCACCACCTCCTCCTCCTCCTCCTCCTCCTCCCATCCACTCTCCCTCCTCTCCCTCCTCTCTCCGAATCAATTATTCAATAGACAGTCACACACCAGGACAGCCGGGGCCTGAGGTGTTTTAGAATGAGCTTATTCAACTCCAAGGACACCAATTATCTCCGGGGCGCCCCGCAGTCGGAGCCGGCAGATGTGACACACATCCAGCGCCCGGAGCTCGCTGGCTCCCCTCGCGTCGCCCGCCTCCTCGGCGGCGAACAGGTCCGGTCCCAGCGCGTCATCGACGGGGAGCCCGTCCGGGAGCGTCGCCGGCCGGACTCCCGGCGGGGGTGTCGAAACGCCGTTATGGCCCCATCTTTACCACGACCCTCGAATATCACTGCAGTGCAACGAGCGGTTCGGTTGATTAAAAGGCCGTGAAGAGGCTGCGGAGTCAAATTAGAGCGGTTGCACGCAGCACGGAACAGATTATGCAGTAATATATGACGAATCATAAAAGTACCATAAAGCAGCAAATAGAGGAGGGGGGGGATTTTATAGGACTATATTCTAGGTGGCCATAAAGTCGCTGTAAGCTCATTTAAACCAATGACAGAGAGCAATAGAAAAGTGAAATGGAAGTAGAGGATACCAGGTTAACTCATGAGGAAACCCTTTTATGAGGGGGGTTTTTTTTTGTTTTTTTTTTTAAAGGTAATTAAGGTGGCTTGGTGGGGGGTAATAGCCAGAGAGCGACTCTCTAAGGATCATACGTTTATTGAAAGTCTGAGGCTCTGGCCGCTTGTGGAGGCCTTTCTCACTCGCGCTCAGGTCGGCGTCACCTCCACGGCTGACTCACGGCTCTGTGTGGAGGGTATTTTAAGATTGTTAAACGCCTGTGAGGAAGAGCTGCCACACTACAGCTTTATACATATATACAGTATACTGACAATTAGGCCAATTGGCATATAAATACATGAGGTAAACACGCAGTGAAGCGTCTCATTTGTGGACCCGCCACAAGTCCTTAAGGGAGTATGGTAAAAATATATTATAAATACTATAAGAGTGGATGAAACCTACCGTAAATAACCTTGGCACACATTGAGAAACCCAGGGCTTACCCTTTGTTGGATTAAGGATTCCAAACACTGCAGATGTCATTATGTTTAGCCCATATTGAACCCCATTATTTTTCCCAGCATATAGATTTTTGGAACATTATTTGATTGGGGGGTGGGGGGGGCGCACAAGGGGTGTCAAAGCCAGTACATAAACAAAACTGCAGCTCCCAGTCCAAATAGATCATCCAGCCCTAAATTCTTCTCATTAGACGATGTGGCATAAACAACTGTTCTAACATGGCCCCTGGATCAGGTCACCCTAATTAACCAGCACCATCGACCGACTATTCTCTCATTATCCGCCCTCTCATCTGATGGCATATAGGCCGTCAAGACAGCTAACGATCAACAGACTAATTAATCAGCTGATGAAGTGCAAGTGAAGCTCTGGTTCCCTCTTCATTTGCGAGACACATGGGAGCTAATTAGCTCAATTATTAATGCATCTAATTAAATAGTTTCTCTGGGTAATCACGCTCACGGTCCCATTCTCGGCCGTGGCGATAAATGGATGCGCGGCGCATGAGACGCGCGCCCGTCCTTATTTTGACGTGCATCAACGCCGGCGCGGCGGCTGGCCGGGACTAAACATCGCGGGCTATTCACAGAGCCAGGTCCCATTAGGCTAATTGTGCTAAAAGCAGTCTGGGGCTGACATTAAAGGTGAGCCGTGGTTGGCTCTAATTAGCGGTCGGTGAAAATAGGAGGGCTTTTTGGCCATCTGCTGCGGCTTGCCGTACCCCCGGCGTCCTCTGCGCGAAAAAGGGCAAAGACAAATATAGGCGGCGTTTAGTGGAGGGGGATTGTTTGTCACGAGCGGCCGACTGGGAGCACCTCTCACGCGGTCGCGGCCGCATCCGGGAGTGCCGGCAAACTCGCGGGAGGCCCAGATCCAGAGCTCCTGTTTCTTGTCACGTCGGAGGGCGACGCCGCTGCCGCGCGGGCCGGCGTTTTCAGCCTTATTCATCCACCTCACTTTCCCATTATTTTCGAGAAAAAAAAAAAAAAAAAAACGTGTTTTCTTCCCGGAGACACGCTGCTTTTCCGTGTTAAACCCTCACCACTCCCGTAAATTCCTGTAAAACTAGTAAAAACCAGCCAAGGACACTTAGCCCAGGCATTCAAATCTGTTCTTGAACAACAAGGAGTGCATGCAGGGCTCTTTCGGGGTTTTTTGTTTTTTTTCCCACCAAACTGAGTCACTGCAAGGGCTCCTGGTATTGAATAGAACACACACACACACACACACACACACACATATTTGCCATTAGATGTCTGATATCTGATGATTTATTTGCTGGAATAGGACTGCAGCATTCAGCTTTACAAATTTGATGATAATACCAAGGAAAATTAATTAAATCAGCATGCCGTTGGCTACTAATACATTAAACTTATCTTAATTGGGGTCCTGGCCGACAGAAAGTTAAAAAGAAAACCAAACATAGATGTGAGAATGGAGCTTGAGGTTGTTTTTCTTTTTTTTTTAGACATGCATCAGGCGTTTCCATAGATTAATCTCTCAAACAATCAGTCAATTAATTGATTCCAGTGCGTTTAATCAATAGAGTGTAATGAGTCCTAACTTAATGTTGTAGTGTTGTCAAGGAAACACTGAACAAAGGAAAATATAAGATTTATTGTTATCGGTTATTTCACTGTCTAAAGTTATTTTTCACTCTGGACTACTCAAAGTAAAAAAAAACAACCAAACAAACAAACAAAACACAAAAAAACCCTGCAGATAATTTAAGACCTTCAGTTTCACAAGCAAAGTGGTTTACAAGGCCGATGGAGCTCCCGAGAGGTCCAAGCGCAGGAGGCCTGTTTTGGCTCCAACGCTGGACAGGAAAAACCTGGAGAAACAAAAGGCTTGTGTGAGCGCGCCGGCATGCCTTTGAGCAAGGCACGTGAAGCCGTCTGAAGCTGCTTGTGTACCGAGCGGGTTCCCAGTTCAGCATCTGGGCCCTGAAGGAGCTCGGTTCTATTCAAAGCCACAAGCACGATCCCGGGACTCACCAGTCAAGGCGGGGCTCCACCTGCAGCACCAGCGTACTTTAAAGTCTGCCGGACGCCGGCTTCTCAGGAGCCGGTGAGCTAATCGTCTGGTTAATTGGTAATATTGGCTTTTCACTCTGGTGGAATTACTGTAGATGGATGTGTAAAACTCAGATTTATAAGATTACATTTGTCAGTAAACCATTATTTCGTTAGCTTCCCGGGGAACGTTGCGAAAGTATTTGTGGCGGTTTTGGGGTTGCTTCCAGACATCAGTGATGGCTTCACTAGCAGAGGGCTGCGCTCTCCAATGTGCATCCAGTTTGTTTTATTAAGAGGCTTCAAGCATCATCAGAGAAACATGGGATGTTTCTCATCAGAGGGAAAAAAAAACATGTATATATACATATATATATATGTGGCACATTCCCACTGAAATGACCCAGGGGGAAAACCATTTCCTCAACCCCAAACTTTCCCTGAAGAAAGTACTTAGTGGGAGAATAAGACTTTTCAAATTCCCTGGAATTCTTGAGGGTGTGTCCAGAAGAACGTTGATTGGTTGAGCACCCTCGCAGCGTTCCGCTCACCTCCGGCAGGCTTGTAAAATCTTCTCGTTCAGAGGCGTTCTCCTCGGGCGCTGGCAGCCTTAACGCCTGCAAATAAACGCCGGTCGCTTTCGCGCTTGTTTGGCCCTCAGTTTCGTCTCGCCGCCACCTGCTGGAGGTGCAGTGCAGTTTCTATCACCACTCCCCCCCAAATTTTTTTTTTTCCGGAACCTTGGGGTTGCGGTGGAAACGCAAACCACACAGATTACATTTCTGGAAATGTTTCTGGAAGCGTTGGTGGGAGAGCGGATGTGGACGCCTTGAGCTCTCACCTGCTGGAGTAAAAGCCGGTCAAGTTGCCTCCAAATCAGGTGTTTGGGCTCCGCTTAAAATTTAAAGACTCGCGTCAGTGAAATCTACCTGGATGAGTTGATAAATCACGGCGGCGCAGGTGGACGCTGCACTGTTAGAGGTTAGGGCCGCCTGCGATGGGCTTCAGGGTTCCTTGCATGGGTGCAACCAGCTGGTTAGCGGCTTCCAGTTGAGGGAGGCCTGGTTTTATTTGCACCTCGGGACAACATGCGTCAAGGGGGTCGTCTAAGCAGCAGTCGAGCTGTTAGTAGAAAAAAAAAAAGACCGAAAACAATGAGCCGGCGTCGCTGTTTAACTTTCTCGTTTTCCGATGGAGGACATGCATTTTCCAGATTCTTGACTTTTTAAAATTACTTAGGATCGATTTGAACATAATTTCAAAACTGTATCTAAAACAGTGGCGGCCGCGTGGTGAGCTGCAGTGCCAGAGGGAGAAAAAAAAAAAAAAAAGGAATCAAAAAAACTTCACTCTGAAGGAGAGTTTTGTCGACACACACAGTTTTCTGTTTTAATTTAATCACCAAATTAAAATACTTTTGAAATGGTGCTTCTTTATTTGTGTGGTCACGCGCGTGCGTGTGTGTGTGCTCATCTCTCGTCAATTAGGTCATTGAGATCTCCGGACACACCGTATAACTCATCCGGCCCCATAAAGTCTAAAAACCTGCCACATACGCAGCGCCGTCGAGCCCTTTTTTTCTTGGACCTAATTTTGGAAAGCATCTTTGGCACATTCTGACATTTTTGGGCATCGTTCCTCCGCTGCAGATGCAGCCTGCCTCGAAGTGGGGGGGACGGTGGGGGGGTGGGGGGGCCGTCTCTGATCTGTCAGCCTAAAACTTGCCAAGGCAACTTCAAATGCACTTGCGCGAGCACGAGTCTTTCCAGGACCGGAGCGCCGCTCCGCGCAACACGTCTCCTCGCCACCTTCTGTGTCTGAATTGGACGGGATGGTGAAAGGGGCCTCTGTAACGTGTCGCCTTAAGGCTGCTCGCATTCGAGGCGATTGTGGATAAATGTTGCATCTGCTTCAGCCACACAAAAAAAACAAACAAACAAAAAAAAAAAAAACCTGTTTTGAAATGAATATTAAAAGAGTGCAGGCATCCGTGCAGAGCTGAAAACTGTGTAAAAGTCGCGCATTAATTATTAACTCAGCCTTTAGAGCAAGAATGAAGGGCGGAATCAGGAATACTTTATTAATCCCAGGAGAAATTGCATGGTCAAAGTTGCTCCCTGCCAGTTTAAAATACAAAGTTACAAGGATCAAACTACGAATATATGAAAACTAAAACAATTCCTCTTATAAACAAATCCATAGAAAACAAATGAAATGTATTGTACGCCTCTAAAACAAGCAGCAAGGTGTCATTTTAAATTTGTTCCTTCTCCCTTTCTCCTTTTTTTTTTTTTTCTTCTTCTCATAAAGAAACCGAACTTTAACTTTTGATGACTCCGTGCCACAAAATTGTCAGTTGGTCAGCACCAGAATAAGAGCTGAGGTTTTTGATACGCCGGCCCGGCGCTGGCATGTGCCACCGCTGACCGTGTCAGGCTGGGACCTGACAGCATGGAGGACGCGAAACAGAGCCCAGCCGCTCTGCACAGCAGGAAATCACATTTGGTGTAAAAGGAGACTGCAAGACAGCGAAAAAAAAGAGCACGGACAATTGACATAACATATGAAAAGGATTATTTCTAATTCCTCTCCACAATACATCCTTTTAAAAAAAAAAAGAAAAGAAAAAAAAAAGAAAAGCTGCCTTACATCCATTCGGTGTTTATTGGAACCAGACGATCCAGATGTGGCTCATGAAGAAGGTTTTTTTTTTTTTTTTTTTTTTTTTTTTTTTAATCGCTCGCGAATTTCAACAAAAAAAAAAAAAAAATAAATCACACTGTGCTTCTTGACTTGATTTAGAGATATCGTATATTTGCCAGCCCCAATTCGTCCAAAACGAGATGGATAAATGGATAAACATCGGGGAGACCTCCCGCCGTGACCGAGCGCGGTTCAGCGGGGCCGCAAATTACAGCCTCGGGAATGAAAACTCCAATTAAAAGAAAGAAAGGAAAAAAAAAAAAAAACAACAACAAAACACCGCCTCTCTCATTAAGGGGTGACTTATTGCAGGGCTCCTGTACGGTACCGTGACGACACCGCATCGTACAACTCTTTCGCCATGCGTCGTCGCTGAGGGCGGCCAAGCGCCGCCGCTCCATCACCTGCCCGCGCCAGACTCGGCGTGTCATCCGGTAACGCAGCGTGCACAAACCCGCGCGCACGCTTGGCGCGAAAAATCAGAGTTTACCGAAGAATACGGTTTCCTGTGATTGCTCCACGAGATGTTTCCAGTGGGTTTGAGCGATCGGTTTAGGGCCGCCTCGCGCTACTTATTTATTGTTTCCACACTTTGCGGGGAAGTGGCATTTTCAATCAGCCCGTCTTTTGGCTCGTGTTTATTTTTTGCCGCGGCGAGGGCCCGGTAAAGCACAATCTGATGCCGCCGAGAAAACTGCTTCCTGAATCCATTTCTATGGAGATTCGAGTCTTTGAAAGCCATCCAGTCTGCTGTCAGTCTCACTGAGCTGCAGAGTTTTAGATTGGAGCGAGGATGTGCTCACCAGCTGTGAGATTAAGGGGAACTGATCGATGGCCTTCCTGATTGGCTCTCGCGGTGTCCCAGCAGCATCCAGTCCCCTTGGTTCGGATGGCCGTCCTCAGCGGAGCCAAAAAACCAATTCTTCCTCCACGCAGGGGCCAAATAAGATCACTGACCTGAAGCTACAAGGCCACGCTTGGAGATTCCGTCTCCATCCATCTGCCCATTTCTCTAGGAAGGGGGGGGGGTGGGGAAATGAGACAGAAGAGGCGGGAGAAAGATGAGGAATCAAATTAGAGTTGAAATGAAATGGGGCGGTTTTTTTGTGTTGTTTTTTTTTTCCCCCCACTCAAATAAGTATGAGATTATTAATCTGGTAATTGGGTGTTTTTGTTTGTTTCGGGGGTTTTTTGGGGGGGTGGGGGGGTTATTCAGAGGACCTTTTCATGACATTGTTGTTATGTGCCGGAGCGATGTTGCCGCGCTTCCCCAGAAATTACCTGTCAGTCAGGCACAGTGAGCAGCGCTGTGATGTCCTCCGCCTCAGATTTTTCTGATGCATCTCTGTAGGTGGAGCCCTTTTTCTCTTCCCATGCAGCTCCTGCCAACTACATACATCTTTCTTTCTTTTTTTCCCTTCCATCTATTCAAATCCAACTGCGGTTGAGGACGTTGCAAATGTAATATGCATGACTTCTTGTGCGACAGAGGATTTTTTTTTTTTTTTTTTTTTGGTTTTGATTTTTTTTTTTTTTTTTTTTTTTTTTTTAAAAAATTTTTTCCAAAAAATTTTT
>CAAKHG010026880.1:10026-37285 GCA_901007715.1 Dactylopterus volitans | reverse complement strand
TTTTTTTTTTTTTTTTTTTTTTTTTTTTTTTTTTTTTTTTTTTTTTTTTTTTTTTTTTTTTTTTTTTTTTTTTTTGTTTTTTTTTTTTTTTTTTTTTTTTTTTTTTTTTAGAACAAAGTCTTCCACATAAAATGTGGAAATGTCTTTTGAAAATGTCAGTGATAAAAACCTCATGCAGCCAAGAGCGCGCACGTGTGAAAGCCCGCAGAAGAAATGGCGCTTCGGTGTGTTTTGATTGTTAAAATGTGTGTGTTTTCAGCGTGTTAGTTTGGAGGGAGACAAAAGGGAGCTATTATTTGCTTCAGGGGATTTCAAAGGGGAATCTCACCACAGGGCGAAATAATATTTGACAGAGAAAATGTTTCTGCTTCATTCAAGGATTCCAAGCCAGACTCATAAAGACTCCTGCAGAGTTTCTGGTTTCGCTTGCCACCGGTGCTGTGATGATGATGATGATGATGGCGACGAAGATGAAGATGATGATGATGATGACAATGATGATGATGATGGTGAAGAAACATGATGCGTTTCCTATTTCCTGCATAGATAAAGAAAAAAAAATAGTTCATATCTGCTCGCTGACGGCCTCCATCTGATCCTGCTAAATGAACCTGATGCTTTTTGCTTTCTGGGCACTTCAAGGTTTTAAAAATGCCTCGGAAACGGCTTTAAGCAGACCGATCAAAGACGTCTTGTCTTGATCTGATTTATATGAGTTGTGACGACATTAGAAGAAAGTCAATAACTCATACTTACTGTGTTTCTCTGTCTGCAGAACCAACAGAGCAGGTTTTGATGACCTTCTGTGGAAAAATATTTTGTGGCCCGAGAAAGAATCCATTCATGAAACCAGCAGTATTTCTCTCCGGACAAACAAAAAAATGAAAGATCCGTTTAAAAAAAATCAAATGACTGATATGGGTCATTTTTGGCCAAAAGATTTATCACTTTTCCCTGTTTCAGGATTCAGTTTTAAGGTAAATCCAGGTGTTTGTCATTTTCTAATACTTGTGGAAAAACTTCCTGGCTTCAGATGCTAGACTTTAATTTATTTAACGAACGGAAACTTTTTTTTTTCTTTTTTTTTTTACAATTTCATTCGTTTTCAGGACACATTTAATTTACTTGTTGATAGAGGAGATGGCTAATGGCCTGTGCAGGACCGCCCGGCTTTCCTGTTTTCGGCTGCACTAATAGACAAGCGATGAATGAAAAGAAAATAGAAAATGTATGCAAATGCTTTCATACAAATCGCGAGGGGGTCCAGGAATGATCGGATGAAAGTGGCTCAGTCTCAAACGAGCTCCAACGAGGAACCGGATGGGAGGTTTTAGAGTCGTATGGCACCCAGGCTTTATCGGTTCGACTTTGATTCTCAACTGAACTGAGCCGGTTGATTCACATCTGGTGTAGTTTTTGGTTTTGAAGCAGGCAGATCTCAACGGGTCCTCACCTTGAAGTCCTTTTGGTACCTTATAAATTGCTTTGACTTGCATGTGTGCGTGGACCGCTTATGTCTGAAAGGTGACGCGCAGATCAACTTTAAGCCTTCGGGTCCAGCTCCCTGTGTGTCCAAAATCTCCTGAAGTGCAGTTCTTCCTGTTTTACCATTTGCATGTCCAAAAAGGTCCACAGAAGATCACATGATTGAGTGTGTGAAGCAGATCAGCCTGCCAGTCCTCTTAAGAGCTTCAGATGACTTTGCTGCCTTCTAGTGGAAAGATCTGTAACATCGCTGTATTTTGAATTGGGGTTTTGGTTGTTGTTTTTATTTTTTAAGGTCAAAATTTGAGTGCGAAAATGGTGTGTGTTGGTGAGTGCTTCTAAACAGCCTATTTTTAGCGCTTAGAAAGAGGAAATTCCTCATCCCGGGAAATGCCTCCTCTCGCGGTCATCTAATTAAACTTAAGCTCAGATTGGAACAGCAACCCTTCAAAAGAACTCAAACAGGCCCCTTATTAAGCGGTGTTTAACTTTAATTTCCTCTGGAAAAGCCAGTGTTTTTACAGTATTTACAGACGGAACATTCATTGCCGCGTGCGCGAACTTGATTCGGACAATTCGTGGTACACTCGGCCTTGACGCTCTCATGGTGACGCAGCAAGATTTTATGAGGAGCAGCACCGACTTCAAACAACAATCACACACGTTTTAGACAACTGGAAGCCTTGAGTTGACTTTTATAACTTCCAGTTGACCCGGTTCTGTTAAAAGACCGAATTAGACAATAATTATTAAACTAATTAATAATTAAGAGAGTTTTGCACGGCATCCGACACCGTGCACCAGGCGACGCGCACATTGCTGCATTTCTGAGCTGATGAGTTTAGTCGTGGCGTCTTCGCGGCGGCATGAGCGCGTGACAATTATTATCCCCAAACACGGCTTCAGAAGAGAAGCTTACTGTGAAGAAGGAAAAAAACAAAACAATATGTCTCTAAAATAATCATTAAGGTGGCAGCGAAATGCATTGAAACAAAACACATAACACGATATGCTGAATTTTCCTGCGCAGGAATGTATAGAGTTAAGCAGTGATGCGGTTCTATTTAACAACCCCCCCCGCCCAATGAGCTCTTTGAAGAAAAAGGCTCGAATGTGGCGCATTTAGTTTGACATTTCAATTTCATCCTGCCGCCAAAAGAGCCGCCAGGAGCACCGGCGGGTGCACACTGCGAACGCGGCGGCAAGGGAGCTGCATGTTGCGTTTTTTTTTTTTGTTTTTTTTTTCATATTTCGCCATTACTGGTCAATCAGCGGCTAATCACGCTTCGGGCTAAAAGTGGGGGGAAAAGCAATAACTCTGTCAGGAATTACACCGGGAGAGCAGCTGCATTTTATTCCGTCAACACTAATCTTTCGCGGCGCTTTCTGAGTATCCGCTGACGTATCAGAATGAGCCGGCGCCGAGGCCTGCGAGAGAGCCGGCGGCGAACGCTGGATCACGTCCTTCACTTCCTGTTTCATCTGACATCTTTTGAAAGTTCCAGGCTGTATTAATGCAAAGACTCAAAGGGGCGTGACTTATCTGTGTGCGAGGAACTCAAATCGCATTGGTGCATATTACTGAAACATTTTTCGAGACTCCTACAGCCCGAGCTATCAGCCTGTGAAATGAAAGTTCTGCATTATTTCGCTTGATCAGATCTTTCTCGCCGAGACTTTCCGGGTTTCTGGACTTTTCATTCAAATTCGTGAAAGCCAAAGCAAAAAGTGGAAGATTTGCCCCCGCTATTTATGCGCGTGCAAGGCGAAGTTAACATGTGACCTCATGGCCGGTTCCCTTTAAGAAAAACCCACTCTATCATCTCCCACTCAGCTGATCTCTCACTCCCCCCCCCACACACACACACAAACACACACACCCCCACCACTCCAGCTTCTCCGGAGCCTTCACACCGACTTCCTCCTCTTGCCAAACACGTTGTTGATGAGCTTGGCCATGGACTTGGAGCCGCTGTAGCGGCGCCGGTCAGCGCGGTACTTCAGGTGCTCCATCACCTGCCGGATGAGGTGGGTGAAGAGGCCAGCGATGTCCTGGTAGCTCTCGGCGGCCGAGACCTCCTGGAAGTGACAGTGGTTCTCCTGCGCCAGGCAGCGGCCCTCGTCCTCGCACACCTGCCGGGCGTGACACAGGTCCTGCTTGTTGCCCACCAGGCACACGGGGACCCCCGTCTCCCTGCAGCAGAGAGCGGCGGACTGTCAGGCGGGGAGCGCTCGCCCATCCGACATTAGACTCAAGTTTGGCTCGCCGAGCCCCGCGACTGATAACGTAGAGCTGGCGCGGTCATGCAGAAAATCTATTAACGCTCAGGTTGTTTTTTTTGTTTTTGTTTTTTCTTCTCTTTTCCAAGTTCAAATATAATATCCCATTTGTCTTTTCTCAAAATCTTTATTTCTGTGAGTGTTTTTAGTTTCATGCTTCGCCCAATAAATGTCGGGTGGTATTGTAGACCGAGTACGGCACTCCGTCTTTGCTCCTGTGGCTTTAATAGTCTATATAATCTTCACTTTTAAATGCATTTATGGAAATGTTCTACATCATGAGATTATTTTCCTGACAGAAAATTACATTTTTTTTGCACACTGGATGGAAAACCCAAATGTGTGATTTTGGATTCCGCGTGCTGCCCGTCCTTCATACAGAAATATTAACAATCTACTCGCATAATTCATGCACTGCTTCACCGTTGGATCTAAAGGGGACTGGAATCACGACGAGCTCCTGTCTCGCGCTTGAGTGCAACACTTTCACCTCAAATATGCGAAGGGTTTTATTCTGCATCTCTGGCAAACGTCTAGGTGTGTGCTAAGCGGCCTTGAAGCGCGTCGCGTCGGGTGGCTCTTTGCCTCCAGGTCGTGCTTTAAAACCGATATGCATTTAATTAGAACGGCCGACTCTCACTTTGCCACGTGAACCTGTTTCCAATCATTATCTCCATCACGATTCAAAGATTGCTGCCCTAAATTTGTGCTCACTCGCTGGATTAATCTCTTCCACCATGTTATCAGGGCACCCTGGCACATGATAGTCAGCTTGATGGATGTGGTTGGCCCATTTTCCAGGAGAACCACATTTACTAGACTCCCGTTGGTTTGGAGTGAATCCCTCACTTGTCATCATGAATCATTAATCAGTTTGTGTTTGTCAAGGCCGGTCAGAAAATCCCAGCATTCCTCAAACTTATCACGGCATGAGGATGCCTGCTCAGTTCACGGGAAAGTAGGGCAACGCCGCCGTGTTTACAACTAAGACTGTAAACTGAAGATCAGGACGTTTCAATTTTTGCTGGCGCGCTCGCAGCCACAGAGAAACAGACGCGGCCGCCTTGGAAAATCAGACAAAGGCTCTGCCGCACCGTGCAGCGCTGCGATCCTGCGGGGATCAGCCCTCGTCACGTAAAGTTGGATTTTTGTTTTTTTGTTCCAACAACCGCGAAGGGTATTTTTTAAAATTTCCTTCTATCCTTTTTTTTTTTTTTTTTTTTTGCATGTGTGAGCTCTGCGCGACTCGTCACTGTGACAGGTTACTCTTTTTTTTTTTTAACCCGCTTTATCAATATGCATGCCGCAGCTGGCGTCCAATCGGCACAAGCGAGAAAGTGGTCGTAAATACCGCTGACCCTCGGCTGAGGATAGAGTGTGTGTGTGTGTGTAATCTGGCAGCGCCGGAGCGCCTTAATGCCGAGTTACTGGAAACTGGGAAGCACTTTCAAACGCAGCTCAAAGCCCCCATTCACGCCGAAATTTGACTGAATGGATCAGATGCTCCACAAACACCTACTGTTGGGGCATAAAAAACAAAAGAGGCACAACAGTTTGGCATTTGAGAGGAAAGCATAAATAAATCATATTTTCTTTTAGAGGAAAGGATGAATAAATTATATATAAAATGTTTTAAATACTGGATACGTATTGGATTAGTATCGGCAAACAAAACTTACTCTTTTATTTCTTATCCTCGTAATCTTGTTCCCTTCCACCGCACACAGCTTGCGACCAGTAACTAGATACAACTGATTCCCTGACCCACAATTCAAAACAAACTAAGTAGAAATACTTTGATACTTTTCTGAAGTATTGTTTCGGAGTGTGTATTCTTGACTACTTAGCAGCACTTTTTAGCTGTATCCCATTCTCTTTTAACTGAAGGACCTGCACTTTCTCTATTTTGCTGTTCATGCTTTAAAAGAAGAAAACAATTAAAAATATGAACAAAAGTTTGGAAAATCAGAAATTAGTCTACAAGATAATATACTTCCACCTTACCATTTTCCGATTTCAAATTCCAAAGTGTTACTACAATGGTCATCATCTCAAATGCTAATTTCAAAGTGTACGTTACAAGTCAGTCAATCTGGAACTTTATTTTGACCCAAATAAATTATGTTATGATAATAATTGACATCAAGAGCAGAAAGAGGAAACTGCTAGAACTACAGAACTTCATCCAGTTTTGCTTTCAGCGTTTCGGGGCTCAACGGCCGCCTCTGTCCGCCGTCTCGCCCATTCATTGTAAAATACTCTCACGCCGGTCGCCTCTCACCCTTTGCAGTTGTCCATGCGTGCCTCCCGAATCTGACACAGAATGTTCTTGGCATTGATGAAGGAAGTGCGGTCGCTGATGTTGTAAACCACCACGAAGCCATCTGCCCAGTCCACCGGCTCCTCCAGTATGCACCTGGCCTCTGAGCCCTGACAAAGACGACATCGATCACTGTGGCGTCACGCGAACAAGGGCCACGCCTGACTCTGCTTGTCTGTATGGATTGTTTTACCAGATTCAATCACGGAGAAACGCCAGAGGAAGAACATTCAGACCTCTTTAGAAAATAGAGTAGTAGTATAGTATAGAAGAGTATAGTATTTGTATTAGCTTTAAACGAAAACACTGAATTTGCTGCTCATTCGCACATTGTTCCTAATGAAACGGTTCCATGGCAGCTTCCGGCATGAATGCGTGTGAATATTTGAATGGGCTGACTGAGGGAAATCTAACGTCCTGTGAGCACTGTTAAGATGGAGGAAGTGCCACATAAAGTCCATCCTGTTTACTATTCGTAAAGCGGTGGGGTTCAGTAATCACGGACGCAACATGCGGAACAACCGCGGCGATGGGACCGGTCCACCTGCTGGGCCATGATCAGCCGCAGCAGTGGGTTACTTTGATTGGCTCTTGTCACCATGCGTGCTCACGTGCATGCGTGAGTGCGTGGGAGTGCACGTGGGTCCCTCCACGAGAAACCGCTGGTCTTTGTCCGCTCCCGAAGCATCCGTGCGCATTCTCCCCACGCTGCAGTCACGACGGGCGACGGTTGGGCAGATGGGGGGAATTCACCTTGAAGGCTTTCTGCCTTCTTTCTCTTGGGGGGTAAGTCCTCTGCTCATCGGTGCTGAACTTACCTACACAGTTCACCACCTGCTTTGTTCCCATCATCATGGAAGAGGTATGCAGTACCCGATGGAATAGGAGGGATATTGTCTTGGGGCCCTGCTCGCCAGATCACTGCCCCCTGGTTCCTCTGGACTGAGGCTTCAGATGTTGAATCAGATGTTGAATCCCGGCATCTGTTGGAGCCACTCCCCCAGTTTCAGAGTCGCAGCCCCCAGCGCTCCTGTTACCACAGGGATCACTTCAGTTCTGAACTTCCGCGTCTTTTGCGGCTGCTTTTTCCGCCCGAGGTACTTCTCAGTCTTTTTGTGTTCTATCAACCGGTATCGCCACATCTACTATGACTGCCCTCTTCTGCTGCTGAGTCTGAAGTCCCACAGAACCTTAGCCCTGTTGTTCTCAACCACCTTTGGTATGTTCCTTAAGGATTTGGGTACTTCTAATCCGTACTGGGTACAGCTGTTCCCGTACTCTACCCCAGCTACTTGGTTGTGCCAGATCCAAGCCCTCACCTTGGATCTGGTCTACTGTGGTAGATCTTGGCCTCGATGGCTCTTGTGCTTAGGGTCTGTTGATCAATGCATCTGTGCTGTCTGTTGGTTTAGCATTTTCTGGCTATTGGTAGTACCTGTTGATATCAGCCACTTCCTCTATCTGACGCTGGTACGTGCCAGGTAAGGGCTTGTCCTTCCATGTTTCTTGCTCCTCATGGTCTTCTTTAGCTCTATCTGGTTCCTGCTGTTTGAGACATTCATCAATCCTGCAGCTTATCACTTGGGGCCATTTTCTTGATGTATTCATGAGATTTTTGATGTGTCTTCCTTGATGGTTGTTCTGACACTCAATAGTCCTTGGCCTACTTCTATCCCCTGAGTGTACAGCCTCAGGGAGCTGGACTTCGACGCAGGAGACATGGGTTTGAATCGTAGGCAGGGTGTGACATCCAGTGTCCTGTGTCACAATGGCTTGAACATCGCCTGGGTCGACAAGGTCCAAGTCAGTTGCACAGGAACCAAAGCAATCTGATGAGAGATAGGCTACTAGTCCAAGACATAAATGGAGATGGGTGGAAAACGCAGGATTGTTGGAATGCCACTACTCAAGCAATCCCAGAGAGAGGGGATATATGCAAAGGATGTGGGACCTGTGCTCTGTAAGCACCAACTAGTATCACAATGAAATACAGCAGCAATTGAGATCAATCATTTTGAGATCAATTGTTTATAAATATATGCACGCCAATAACGGCCGCAATAACATTATGCCCATGTTTACCTTAGAATATAATGTAACAGCCCTGCAATACATTACATTAGCGTCTCCCATCAGGAGGAGTTTTATGTTAAATTATTGAATCTATTTTCTCGAGGTGTTGACATATTCTAATGATTGTTATTGGGACTCATTTGTGATGCTCTTGAACTGTACAGGGTTACACTGAGAGGTGTCCCTAATGTTTTGGTCATCCCACTCATATGCATCAGGGTGACAAAAATTTTGGGTATTTACAGTATATGTTTGAAAATATCTAAGCTATAACACAGGGCTCACATTAGCACCTTTTGTATACTGTGCCACTGTCGCCCCAGTTCTTCTCGAGTTATTTTTACTGCCGTTCCTGTTACTATGAACTACACGTGCAGAACGAGAAAATGTCTCAGTAACCTTGAGCAGAAATAAACAATGAAGGATGGCCGAGGGGGCCTGGGGACATGTCTGAGCCCTCATCCAGCAAAACATCAGCACTGTAAAATCTCCCATTTTATTGACTCCACGGTTTCTTTGTGCTGCACAGGTCAGGAGAGCAGGACAATGACTGACTATGAGAGGCCGGCGCTGTGAGTTTAACCTATTAAGACAATGGCCAGCTCATTTCTACTGAGCCTGAAGGTATTCCAGTAAAACACTGACTTTGTAATAAAAGGCCTGTCAGGTTTCTGGTCCTGTTCAAGAAGTAAACAGGTTATGTGGCTTTTTTTTTTTTTTTTTCTTCAAAGAGAAAAGTCATTGCTACACATCGCCTCAGGTTACCCTCATAAATCCCTTTGGATTCCCAACTTTATGTGCAGTATGGATCGCACACGTGCCAGACCACAGCGAGTTCATTCCAGGTCATTAGTGCAATCTGCTGCTTCCCCCTGCAAACTGAAGTCGGGCCAGTGTTGTCCTGATGTTATCTGAAACCCTCCACAAAATGTTCTCCCCCGAGGCATTGCATTGCATATGCAAGATGCAGGATTTTTTTTTTTTTCTTTACAATAGGCTTTAAATTTTTCTTAAGCAACAGACAGATAATGACAATCAGGATAGTTTATGTTCACAATAAAATTGTAGTGGGAACAGACTCAGATATTCGTGTGCTTCGCACGTTCCTTCCCAGGAGCTCCAACCGCGCTTGCAAAGCAGGAAGCATTGTCTTCCTCTACAAGGACGCAGCTTCCCCGCTTTTCTGGGCATACAAATAATTATTCTCTGCAAATGTTGAGATGATGTGACCTTACGCGGTGTGTTCGTTGTACCTGTGAGCAGGGGTCAAAGACCTCCAGATTTAGCTGCCTGCCATCGATCGACAGCCTCTTATGATACAGGGAATCTGCAGAAGAAGAAAAAAATCAGATAGGGTTATAAATAAGTAACCTTGCAATATTGATTTAACATAATTCACCAAAGGATTCTTTTTGTACTATCTTGTGCTTTTTTTTATTAATTATGCATGGATTTACAAGTCTGCCACGACTTGGTATGACTGATTTCTAATTGTTTAGATGAAACATGAAATAACCGAATGTCTATTTTGATCGTTACGATATTAATGTAACTTGAATAGTAACTGTAATTACCCCCTTGAAGGCATCTTTGTCTATTAAAGGAATAGCTTGACATTTTTTTGGGAACCTGTTTGTTTTCTTGGCAGCATTTGCAGCGTATAGACGAACTGCAGCTACTGGTTGTCTTATTGTCGGGAAATAGGGAAAACTCACTGGCAAGATTCTGGTAACTTAATATCACATGTGGTCAAACGTTTTTTTGGGGGGGTTTTTTCGCTCGCAAAAGCGGTTGCTGCCGCTGTTGGATTTTGAGTGAGAATGACAGAAAAGGGAGCAATGTCCTCTTGTCAAGAAAGCAAATATACGACCTCCCCAAAATTTTCCATCTATCCCTCTAAAGCCCACGAGATGCATGCACCTCGAGGTGACTACCGCACCGACGTGTGAGTTGATAAACCGTGTTCCCCAGCGACCGCAATCAATTCTTCACTAAAGCCCCATTTCATCAAATCTGGAAACACTTACTGGCGTTTGAGGCGTATTCACCGATGAAGCGTCTGGTCAGGAACCTCACAAGAACAGCTGGAGGAAAGAGACGAATTGGAGAGCGGCAAAATGAATCATGGCGTCATTATGCTCATCGCTCTCAGGTGGCAGCAGCAGGGGGGGGAAAAAAAATAATTCTCATTCACTCTCTTGCAAGCAGAACACAGTGCCAACAATGTCTGGGTTTGGATGGGTGAAACTGATGCCTGGTGTACCAGAGGCTGCTTGGTTTTTTGGTTTTTGGTTTTTTTTTTGCTGGAAGGCGGTGCGGCGGATTGGCTATATTTCCACTTTGATTTGCCTCCAGGTCGCAAGCAATAAAAAAAATTAAAAAAAAAAAAAAGAGCCAGTTTTGGACCCGCAGACAATCAGTTTCAATTCCAGGCTGGAGTTTCAAGCGCTGAGGTTCTGGGCTGTTGCTGATGGTGGTCATGGGCCTCTGCAAGGGTTAGCCAGGGGTTATGATAAGGCTATGCAAACACAGAGCTGCAGACACATAATGGAGGGAAATTGCACGTGCAAAAGGTGAGAACATAATGGGGATGGACGGGCGGGCTCGGGGAGGGATGACTGACGCGGCGAAAGCAACAGCCGAGAGAGCGGGAAAAGAGGCGCACGTGTGCTGTATAGTGTGCACCATCTCCACAGTGACGCTGCTTCACCGCCAGACCATGAAGGCGTCCCATTGTTTCACGAAGCTCCGACAGAGCACAGAGCCAATCGGTCTTAACCACCACCGTGAATGCCGATCCGACGGTACGGGACCCCCAACGCCGAATAGCAACACTGGCCACTACAAGCCCACCTGAGTGTGGAAGGGCTTGCAACCTCAAATGTGTACATTTTCGTCATGTGATTGATTTCTCAGGAAAATAAGGTTCCGTATTCTGGACATTTATGAGGTCTTCATATTAAAAATGCCAACGATTTATCGTATTTGCCAGCAACTATAGGCCTGCCTGCGGGTAGCAGTATGCCGGTCTAAAACGCTGACAGGTATATTCATAAATGAAATTATGACTGTTCACAAATTAATACACAATAATCATGATCATTAGTATTTATATTTGTATCCGACTGTGTTATGGTGCAGCATAAAGCATTTATCAAATGATTATATACTGTTTAAATGCTAAATTCGAGGACAGGAGAAACGGCTGATCTCATTAATTCAGCAAAACAAAATTAACGCGAGAGAACTGGAGAACGAGCGCTGAAATCCCCGAAATCCCCATACATCGTGGGTTTTTTTTTTTCCCCAACCTTGAAATCAGCTGTGCCAGAGGAGTTTGGCAGGTTTGAGGAAAAAACTCTCTTTCAAGGGCAGATTGTCTGACAGACAGAAATGTTGCCGTTATGAAACCGTTGTTTTGTCTGACGCGAGCAAAAATGAAATTGAGGCCAAGTGAACTGCCCAACTAGACCCACCGTCTGAGGAAACCATGCAAAATGTGTACCTTTTAGAGTCCAGTGGCATGTCGCGTGGGGCAGTACCCTCGCGCTTACACCTAATTTGCCCCCTAAACAGGGGTGCATTGCCAGTTTGGACAATTTGTGTACTCTATGATTATTTATTAGCTCCGGGGTTTTCATTGTGACCGCTCCTCGAGAGCCTGAATGGATCACAGCTGCAGTTTTTTTTTTTCTGAGAGAGAAAAAAAAATCAAATCAAAACACTGTTGAACTATTTTACACACTGAGTAGCCTGTAACATATATTATTGATTAATCATTTTCAAGAATGTCTTTTTTTTTAAAGTTACGTACTACTTGCTGTTACAAGAGCCTGAATGACAGCAAAGTCACATTTCAGATATATTGTGGAAAAATACATATTATGGTTTAAGGTAAAACTGTTTTTTTCATCTTTTTGACTGGAAATATGCTTGGAGGAAAAAAATAGGGGGGAGCCGGTTTGTTTGTCCTTTTATTGTATGTATGTATTTAAGGAAAAAAAAAAAAAAGCTTTTAGAAATATCAGCTGTTACATTGCCAGGTCATTCTGGACAATCGCTAAAATACTTCCAGCAACTCTGACTTTTAATTTCAGCAATTTAACCAATTTCCCTAAGCTGTGACTCATGATCCAACATCCTCAATGCCCTGCGGCTTTGTTGTCAGAAGTATTTATGCACACTGATATTGACTCTCTTCCTGTCTCACTCACAGTCCAGTACAGTCGCTGCTCGCGTATGGAGCCTCTCACAGGAATAAATCCCCCCAAAGCAAGACGGCTTGGATCACACACACACACAAACAGCTCTAATCAGACTTACACTTGCAAAAACCCACATTTCACACATTTTAAGGCACCTCCTAAGAGTGTGTCACCATGAGCAAACTCGTGTTTAATATAACTCATGTTAACTCACATTAAATATCCAGGACCAGCTTGATAGCTAAAGCGGGGTCCAGTGGTGAGAAGTTCATGGGCAACGATCCTGAAGAACCATTTTAATATTTCCTTTCAGCAAAAATGTCACAAATTGCCTGATTACGGCCCCTCCTGTGTGAGGATTTGCTATTTTGTCTCTGTTTTTACACTCAGGTCATTTTATTACCCCCGAGGTCTTGGCTGTTAGTTGGCATTTTGCTGCACAGTAAGAAAATACTCTGAGGATTCTTAAATATTGCAAAAAATAAATAAATAGTTGCAACATAAATATCAGGCTTTTGAGGCTTCCACTTTTCTGGTAGTTTGAGTGGACTGATGGAGCGCAGTCACCCCATTCCGCAGCTGTCAGGGCAAGAATATGATTTAAAAACAACCTCCAGCCGCTCACCTGACTTCCCGGCCCCTTGGCTCCCCAGCAGGGCCAGCTTGATGTCGTTCATGCCTGCGCTCTGTCAGGTCCTCAGCTGGCTCCCCGGGCGCTCTCTGCAGATTTGTGTTGTGTCTGGTATCTGGGATCGCGGCTGCAGACTGAACGCTCCTAACAGTCCGGGCTGGATGGAAATACAGGTCTGCCCCCCCCCTAAACCCTCACTCTTTTTTCTTCAAAGGGCTATTTCACTTTTTAAAGGAGAGGAGGGGGAGAGGAGGGAAAACAAGCATCCCCTCCCTCCCTCCCTCCCTCTCTTTCTCACTCTTTCTCTCTCTCTTTCTCTGCCTGTGTGCCAAATGCTCTTTTTCTTCCTCCAACACCTCTATTTTCTCTGTCACTGTTTTCTCTCTCTCCTGAAGCCAGCATAGCTCTCTCTCTATCTCTATCTCCACCTCTCTCTCTCTCTCTCTCCCCTCCTTTTTCCTTCAATCCATCTGTTTTCCTTCCTTCTTTCTGTCCCTCCCCGTGTCTATATATCTCCCCCTTCTGTCTCTTTTACCCCCCCTGAGAGAAGTTACTCAAAGGTCATCATGACTGAGCAAACCCATTGTGTTGCTCCTCCTCTTAAACTGTGGTCAGCCTGTTTGTGTTGTCCGGCATCGAAAAGTATTCATGCCTGGAAACCCCAAAAAAGACAAACTCATGAGAAGTTAGGAATGACAGACATCAACATATTCAAGGGCAATAAATTTTGTTCCCTCTCGACAACAAGAACCCTGAATTGCTGTCGGCATACTGAAAGAAACATTAATGAACACGTCTAAGAACCAAAATGTAGCAATATTTGCTGCTGCTAAACAAAAGTCACGAGTGGGTGCGACATGATTCACACGTTGGTACGGTAATAACTGTACAGAAAATAGATGGCAAATAGATGACATCATAGATCAGATTTATGTCTAACTCTTCAAAAGTAAGCAGTTTAATTTGGCCAGATTTACAGACACTGAGTTGCCAAAATGTAACATTTTTAGACTAAAATTAAAAGCTAGCCAATGATTTTAATTAAAAAAAACGTCAAAAAGGTGACATTTTCTGGGATACGAGTACGGCAGAATTTCACATTATTTCTGCTATTATGGATCATGTCATTTATTGACTTCAAATTTTCAACCCCAGCTGCTAACATGCAAACACACTTAGAGAGATTGTGATGCCACCTGAGTTATGTTTTATCATCGCGGTGTGGAAACATCCTACCAGTATGTCTGCCAGCTGGTGCTCAGACGGAATTCATCGGAAAATACTCACTGAAAAGTTATTACATTTTGTTCACCAATCCATCAACACAACATCTGCACATGGCATTTAGAGATTACGGTTTTCTGGTCAGGTCCAGAGTCTTACACCACATTTGAGATTAAGAAAAGAAATTAGGCTTAACAAGATAATGTAAAAGAAGTCACCCTTGAGGCACGTTGTGTATTTACTTTATTAAACAGAACCATTTATCAACCTCAACCGGTGTTAACTTGTCCACAGACACAGAGCATCACCTACTCACAAGTTTACTACTGTCTTAGTAAGTTAAAATCAGTGCTAAGTAATAAAATAAAAAAGAGAGACCTGCCTCTGTTTCCCATAATTGTGACTTAATTCTTGTTGTTGTTGTTTTTTTTGATATTTGCTTTTTATGGCACTAGTGGGCTTCCGTACAGTAATGGGATTCCATACAAAGTTTCTTAAAAAATATTAAGAAACTTTTTTATTCACTGAGGCGTGTTTACATGCGTCCTCCTTGTGATGCAAAGCTTCTGATTCCAGTCTTAGTGAAACCCGCCTTCAACGAAAGTTAAGCCTAAAGGCATTTTTAAATTCATGATGGGAGGGCAGTGACATGTTGGGGAGACATTGACGACTTTGTTGGGGTAATTCATCAACCGCCCGGTCACAGCTCGCCACACTGAGGCAATATAGTAGAGCCGAGGTTTTGGAGTGTGGTGCAAAAGCAAAGCCATGAGGAGGCTTGAAATATAAACACTGATTAGAACATCAGTCACACTCCTGACAACAAACTGAATCAATTCCGACGAGCAATCCATCTCTGCCGCCACGTAAAACCTGGCACATGCGGCCAATAAATCATCTCGCAGCGGCTTCAGTTTCACAGACGCCAGCGTCAGCCAACAAAATGAATATTCAGTCGAACAAAACCACACTTTTTTTTTTTTTTTCGTCCACCCTGACGTGTCTGCATGCTCATTTTGGGCATTTTAGTACCGCTTTCCAAGTTGGTTTCACTTAAACATGTATTTCGGCAAATTAAATTTTTATTGGGTTTTTTTTTTTTTTTTGGATTAGAATACAGTGACTTGTCTTGGTGGAATTCTGCGTTTTTCAAAAACAATTACAACATTTCTAACATGACGCTGACTCGACCGATTGTTTTTGTTTCTATACGATTGCAATAAATTACAGGACTGCGAGCTCGGTCCTTCCCGGCATTGTGAGTGCAAACTCTTAGTCAATGTACGATATTTCCAAATATCCCTTTTTTGGAATTTTGGCTTCTCTCTTTCTGTTGACTTAAGGATTATAAAATTGGGCCTTTAAATACCATAAAAACAAAAGTCATAACAATGAAATGAGAGTAGCCTGACGGCTTATGCGCATCCAAATCCATTCATATTGCGTGACACGCAGAGTAGCTGGCCTTTTGAAGTGGTTACGAAATTACACTCTCTTCATTCAGTGATGTTTAGATATCATTGACCACATACAGCCTAAATCGGCTTGCACGAGGCAAAAATAATTGGTACCAGATAACTTTTAGCTCTGAACGTGCAGCTGAGAACTGAAATTTGAATTTCTTTTTCGTAATGTTTCATTAGACAGCAGGAAAACCATGTGAATTAATATCGGAGAACGTTGTTTGGCTAACCCGCCGCCATTTAAGTGAGAGCTTTAATCAGCTGAAATAGCTCGATGGCCCGAATCGGCACGCCGGATCCAAAGCAACAACTGGATCCACCAGCACAAATATTTAAATAAGAATCATTTTCCGGCCTCTCACACGTCTCAGTGTGGAAACTTATCAATGGACGTTCCCGGTGTAATCAGGACGCCCCTCTGTTTTTCTTCCAAGGTGAGCCCACAGTGCAAGGCCCAGTCGCCCGTAGCGGCTCTTAATCAGGGGGAGATTTAACAACCGTTTCTCCGGAGCTGGTCCACACGTGGCCGCGGAGGGCCTTTCACATGGGGACCACGTCATGTGCCAACAGACCTACACGCACCGAGAGACACGTTCGTCTCGCCAGCTGCATATGCGCACACACACACACACGCACACGCATGCGCGTATATGCCTCAAACTTCGACAAATCAGCATCAAAGGGCACCACGGTACATCATCGGCATCATTACATAACGTCTGCGCGTCTGGAAGGTTTCTGGAGGGTTTCTGTTTATTCTGTAAAAGAGATCATCTACCACGGGTGACATGAGGAAAGTTCTGCCAGAGCGGAGAGGTTCTACGTGGCCTTTGAAAACTAAATGCGGTTCCTGTCATCGGTTGATGGATATGTTAATTATATTTTCACACAATTTAATCATCAGCACTAGTATTAAGACATAAATACTTTTTTCCTTTTCCTTTTTTTTTTTTTTTTTGCACAATTCAAATTATGATAGCTCACCTGGTTTAGCATATCCTAGCATGTCTCAGCCTAGTCTATCTTAGCTTATTTTCATCTTAGCTTTTCTTAGCTTAGCATTGTTTAGATTGGTTTAGGCTAGCTTAACTTGGGTACGTGGCTAAGCACAGTGACGTAGAGCTGTAAACAAAAACAAAAATATCAATCAGCCAAAAAAATACTCCCCTGTAAAACCAAGATAAGCAAAAAGTAATTAAGCCCCAGTAGCAGTAGGCAAGTTTACTGTTTAGTTTAGTTTAGTTTAGTTTAGTTTAGTTTAGTTTAGTTTAGTTTAGTTTAGTCTCAACCTGTCTCAGTCACCACGCTGTGATTAAAAATATTGTTGTAATTTAGCTTAGCCCCATTTTAACTTACTTTAACTTGATTTAGCTTTATGACTATGAGATAACAATCAAAAAAAGATAAGAAAAAATGATCAATACATAAGTGGGTGAAGCTAGCGTTGCTTTGATTGAGCAACCTCACTGTAACTTTTTTCCTTGATTAATTTTACTTTATGTGAAGGTAACTTAACTTTCCTCACCTCAGACACGTACTAGAACAAAAATAATTAAAGAATCAACCAGGTTTTTATAAACAAAGGCAATTGGGTTCAATGTAAAGAAAAAAAAATACACTAGGATGTCATAGTGGTTGTAAAAGATACCGGCAGTCTGAATGACCTCAGCTTTATGACTAAAATGTATGCAAAAGTGAATCAACAAACAGTCCCTTTTATTTTGAGGCAGAGGCTCTGAGAGAGGACTGTCAACCTTTATTCGCGCCGCCGCTGTTCAGCAGAGGGCACTTTGTGTGCAGACTTTTGAGGATTTCAGGCTTCCCAGCACCTGAGGTCGCTGGGCAGAGTAAACAATCGGGCGTCTGTATCTCTGTCGTGGCGGCCCAACAATGGAAAAGGATGGAAAACATGCTGAGAGTCACACCTCCGAGCATGTTCGTCCTTTGTTGGCTCAAATCGCGGCCATTCGTTCCGCTCAGACATTCTCTCAGACATCTTGAACGTGGCTCGGCATACTTAGCCTCAGCGCAACAGGTTGGATTGATGAAAAGCACAGGCAGCTGAACCGATGACATCGTACGACACCCTTCATTCTCCGTCATGCGCTTGGCCCCCTTTTTTTCTACTCCTTCTCCTTTTTCCACTCTTGATTCCCAAATTTGGGCATCAGGGTGGATGTTTTGGACATGTTTTCATGGTTGAGATGCTGGAATTGTGAGGCGACTGATGACAGATGACTAATAGTGTGTCGGTCTTCTTTGAACATATTCTACTTTGAGGTTTACGGCTTTGAGAGCCCCCTGCCCCCGCCGAAACTGTCTTTACAAACGTTTTCAAGTGAAGTCCAAAAAAACAGTGCGAAAAAATTATCTCGGTCTTCCTGATATGTTCTGCAGCTTTAAACAGAGATACAGTCAAAAAAAAAAAAAAAAAAGGTCAAACGCATCTTTGGCAAAGTGAACTCCCTTACTCCTACCATCGTCTTTGGTCATAAACTAGAAAGTGGTAAATATTCTCAGAGATGGGTGTAAAATACATCAGCTCTGCTCTTGACACCGTCCAAGTAAAACATCATCGCTTATCCCACTCCCAGACACCATGACTTAAGAAACGCTCACGTTAATGCGGCATCTTATCGAGACCGTTAAGCAAGGAAATGAGCCCGAGTGACCCCGAATAACACGGAGAGCAGCAAACAGCGGGTTGTGTTTTTGGAATGCATATTAAAAGAAGGAAGAAAAAAAAACAAAAAACGATGGAATTCATCTAAGGTCAGTTGGCTGAATGCGAGCTTTTTAGTTTGGTCTAATTATCAGAGGTAGGTCTAATCTCCAAGAAGACGTCCTCGTCCGCGGCTGGAGGAACATTAACTTTTTGTTTTTTGTCGGCCAACATCAGGCCAAATGGTGGAGGAGCTGTTTGGGGCGACTGGTGTTCTAAAATGAAACATCTGCACAGGAGAAGAAGGAAAAAAATAAAATAGAGGGGAGAAAGAGAAACTGGTGGAGGAGGAAATGAAAGGAAAATGACGTGACTGAGGTGAACTGGGCTGAGTAATGCTGGTTGAAAAGGCACGAGCGGGACATGAACGACCCCTTGACACAACCGCACGGGCCATTTTCGCGGGGTGGCCCTCAAAAAAACACCCCCCCTCATCCTCCTCTCGAGTGCCGTCATTCAGTGGCTCGACGCACAGATCAAAGATCACATTTAGCGCTGATGGCTGGCTCAGAGTGGGCTTTTTATCAGTGGTCTCAGCAAAATTTTGTCCGTCGGAGAGGTCTTTTTATGGGCTCACAAAGCAAGAGCCCTCGCGGCGCGGCCGTCCTGACAGGTTATATTACGTCGAAGTGCATTTTGACAAAAGCATACGGGGGTATGAACTGGCGAGCAGTCGCCCTGTGCTCTTTGTGTCAGACAAATTGCCCCAAAAGTGGATCCCGGGCGCGCAGAATGTCCCAGACAAACACTTGAGGGGATAATACGATATTTATAAGATGAAAATATGCTATTGTGGAGTGGCTGCAGCGGTGACACGCAGCGAGCAGACCACCGCGCACTGCAACGCATTCCAGGGGAAACAAAGGCCGCGTCCGCGTCGGGCTCGCCGGAGCAGCGTAGGCTGACTTATTTAGGGGGTTACTCCAAAGAAAACACAGGAGATTAGCGGCATGTCACGCTTAAGAATAGTAATCTGACACCGAGTTCGCACATTCTAGCGGCGAAAGGTCAAGCCCCGGGAAAAAATGTTGGCTTTTTATGTCTGCAAGCCATCAGACGTCGACGGTTCAGAAGCAACCACGATTCCTAGAGCGGGAGAGGGCGTGGGTGGGTGGGTGAAACACCGCACTCTGCCGTGGCAGGCCGGTGTCATGATTCTCATTTGCAGCAGCAAACAACGGTTGAGTGTCTACAACAGCCAAATAATATTCTTCCTTTTTTTTAACTTTGCTATATGGGTTGAGATCTGGTTAGGAGTTTAGGCAAAGATCGCGACATCCGGATATGAGACATTTCCTTGGCTCGGAAAAATCTACATTGCACATACGCTGATCAGCCATAACATTATGACCACGTGTCTGATATTGTGTAGGTCCCCGTTGCGCTGCCAAAATAGCCCTGACCCAGTGAGGCCGGGACTCCACAAGACCTCTGAAGGTGTGGTATCCGGCGCACAAGATGTTAGCAGCAGATCCATGTAAGTCCTGTGAGTTGTGCGGCGGCGCCTCCATTGATCGGACCCGTTTGTCCAGCACATCCCACAGACGCTTGATTGGATTGAGGTCTGGGGGGAATTTGGAGGCCAAGTCAACATCTTGGACTGGTTCTTGTGGTGCTCAAACCATTTTTGAGCTGTTTTTGTTTTGCTGCCGGGAGCATTATCCTGCTGAAAGAGGCCACTGCCATCAGGGAGTAGCGTTTCCATGAGAGGGTGGGCATGGCCTGCAACGTTGCTTAGATAGGTGCTACGTGTCAAAGAAGCATCCACATGAACGGCAACACCCAAAGTTTCCCAGCGGAACGTTGCCCCAAGCATCACACTGCCTCCGCAGGCTTCCCATAGCGCATCCTGGTGCCATGTGTTCCCCAGGTAAGCTACACACACACACACACACACACACACACACACACCCGGCCATCCACGTGATGCAAAAGAAAACGTGATTCATCAGACCAGGCCACCTTCTCCCATTGCTTCATGGTCCAGTTCTGATGCACACATGGCCATTGTTGGTGGTTTCATCAGGGACCACGCAGCCCCATACGCAACATACTGTGATCCACTGTGTATTCTGACGCCTTTCTATCAGAACCCGCATCAACTTTTCCGGAAATTTGAGCTGCAGTCGCTCATCTGTTGGATCAGACCACCCGGTCCGATCCAACCAGCCTCCCCCCTCACCCCCCCCACGTGCATCAGCGAGCCTCGGCCACCCATGAACACGCCGCCGGTTCACTGCTTTTCCTTCCTTGGACCACGTTGGATAGGTCTTGACAAGCGCAGACCAGGAACACTCCACGAGCGCAACGGTTCTGGAGATGCTCCGGCCCAGTCCAGCCATCACAATCTGGCCCCTGTCAAAGCCGCTCACATCCTCGCGCTTGCCCATTTTTCCTGCCCCTAGCACATACATTTGAGGACAAAATGTTCATTTACTGCCCAATATATCCCACCCACTGACAGGTGCCATGGCAACCAGGTCACTTGTCAGAGGCCTTAATGCTGTGTATGTGGTGTTTGCAGAAAGGTGATATTCCCACACTTTTTCCTGGTGACTGCAAGTAAAGGAACAAACAACAGAATCATCTAAGTGTTCACTGACCAAAGAACTGTAATATCACCTGGCTATATTTCCTCTTTATCGCCACAAAACAAAACTTTTCTTGGATTTTTTTTTTTTTTATATATATCTTATGATATCATCGCATTCTTGTTATTTCACATCCACATAGTCCTTGTTTAGAACACAATGCTATTCTGTTGTTGGGTCGTTGTCAAAACAGCAACATTTCCAGGTTACGGCATTTTTTTTTTTTATTATTATCATTATTATTATTCTGTTTGGCACGGATCACATCTGCTCATTTATTTTAACTGCTATTTTCTTGCCGGCGCACGCTGACAAACAAGAGAGCAATGCAGCAGACGTATATGAGCCGGGCGTGAGCCGTCTATTGTTCCCTGGTCAGGCTTTAAAATAACACGGCAAATAAAGTGCCGCAGCTACGTATGGCGCAAGTGCACATGCGTGCGTCCACACTCCGCACACCCGTCAACCCAGCCCCTAAATCCTTCTTTTTTTTTTTTTTACAGTCCTAACAAGACACAGCACAGCGTTGCTCTGGATGATGTCATTCAGCACTGGGAGACACTTGGCAGGTCCCGCTGTGTTTCTGCAGAGAAATTACTGTCAACACAGGATGGTTTACTTCATCATCAGCTGCCTCGACGATGAAGCAGTCGAGGTCTAATCTCCACCAATTTGCGTCAAGCCGCTTTGATGGAGAGCGCCGCAGTCAGGCTGAGTTACGGCGCGCTCGGCGTCGGGTAATGTACATGTGCGCTCGCGGATGACGTGAACTGTAGCTGAACGGCTCTGCTGGCCACTGGATATGCCTCAAAACAATAATAAAAAAAAAAAGAGAAAGAAACGCACGGCACCTGAATCGCCATCCAGCCCCGATTCATCACTCTAACGTCCAATAAAAGAAACGCACGTCCCGCTGCAGTAAATGAGCGCACGACAGAGAGCCAATTTAAACTGTGGCATCATGTTTATTAATTGTGACGGATGGTGTGACTCCGTGGTGCTTTCTTCTTTTCCGGACGAGAGTGTTTGACAGAATCGGCCTCGGGAGCGCGACGATCCCCAAATGCGTCACATTCAGGAAACTAGCAGAGAGTTAAGGAAACTGAACTAGCAAGTCTTGATACTGTTTGTACAAGGTGATTAAAAATATATATGTATATATAAAACATAACACACCATTTTCCATTTAAGTAAAATATATAAGCTCCATTATTCAAGTGAGCTAGATTGAAATGGGAAAGGCAACGTCAGGGGCATTAGGGGCCCCCGCTCATTCGTTCCTCATACATTTGTTTGGCCTCAGCTCAGCGGCCGACCACGCCGGCCCGTGAACGACCCGCAATCAACATGCAGAGAGCAAGCTGAAGATGTTTTGCGTGCGTCTTCGTGGTAGCCGACACGCGTAGAGGAACGTATCGGGAGACACCCGAGTGCAAAGGGGCAAAAACGCTCAGCCCCTCGTCAGCCAGTAATAAAATGGTTAAAAAAAAAAAAAAAACGAAAAACGTCACTCTCAACGCACCGTTTCTCCCTCCTGCCGCCGTCACAGCATCTTCGCTCTTGATGTCGAGCAAACAATAAGGCGGCCTTCCGTCGCTCAGCACGATTGCTCTGCTCGCGCGTTTCTATGTCGCCTGATGGTCTCGGGGGGGTCAAAGCCCCTTTCTCAGCGTGTTGCGACTCCGCCCCTTTCACCGGCGATGTTCAGGTCGATTTTTATCTTAAAGCTTAATTGCAATGGGGTTGAGGCGAAGAGATGGAATACGCTTATCGTACATTACAGGTGGCGGGTTTAAGCCTAAAAAAGAGAATAAAAGATGTGCCATAGATGTATGATACACACAATATTTGGACCATGTTGAATTATGACTGGAAGAATTCAGAATCAAGTGGCGTGTCATTTACTTTCAGTCACACTGTAGGGATTTTTTTTTTCTTTATCGCTGCTCTGGCTATGTTTTATTTCCCCTTTCATCTGACGCATCGTTCAATTCTAAAGACATCTTAGCTGAGGTTGCAGCTACAGTTTAATTTGTTACCGAATGTGTCTTTTTGTGGAATCGAAAAGGCTTGCCACCATCCGCAAACGATGGCTGCCTCGCTCTGAAGTTCCTAACTCCGATATGCCCTCCCGTTGGCGCACAAACGCACCCTGCCGGATAGTTTACATGCAATATTTTTTCCCGCCATACACGCATCTCTTCCTCCTGCAGTTTTCTTTCCTCTTCCTGCTGAGCCACTGGAGGCGAGCTCTGTCCATCCTGTCCCGGCTGGCCGACGGGAACGTCCTCTCGGGGAAAATCTCCCTCAGTTTGTTCAAGAAAAACACCTCCAGGTTTTGCCCGGCCTGGGCCACCTCTGAGTCCGGCTGCACCGCAGACGGGGATAAACATAAACACAGAAGTCAGACGCTGTTTTTTTTTCTATTAGACTTGTAAATATTGCATCCAATGGAGGAAGGTAGGCTAATGGAGCTTGAAATGTTTAACTAGAGAGCGCAATTCGTGGATTCCTTTCTGGCCAGCGGACCCAACCTGATCAGTCCCTGCGTGAAGGCGCAGAGGTGGGAAAACAATCTACATGTGGAACCTATTCCTGCAGGCTACAGCGCAGAAGTAATTCAATTACACCTGAAGTTCGCCTGAACCGAGATCCGCTCGGATTCCAGCGCCGGCGTGGCAAACTTACGTAATTGAAAGTCGCGCAGTTCTTGAACATCAACAGGACGTCATCGACAAACTGCTCGGCGGTGAAGTAGTGCAGAGTGTTGCTCTCGTCCAGTTTCCTGCGGATCACCGACAGGTCGATGGGCCTCTTGATGATCTGGTAGTAGTTTCTCGCCTGGGGCACATTCGCAGGGATTAGATCACCCGCGTGCAGGATGCCGTCATATGAACATCGCTGTTATGAAAGCGAGGTGAAACGTTTTTACGTGTAGCCCCAGTGTTTTCTTTACGTAGGTGTGCTGTTACAACCGTGACGCGTCGTGCCCTTTTCTGCCCCGCGGAGATCCGACTGAGGCCAATCGCCTTTTTCTTAAATGATTGCTGGATTGATTAGATTATGTAAAATTTAAAGGAAAAAAGATGTGAATTAGATGTTGGCGGCTGATGCAATGTCCCCTCCTCCCTCCCCTTTATGTTATGTGCCGTAACTTTAAAAACGAATGTGAAAATTTTAATAAGGGCGTGGACTGCTGGGATACATCTTCTTGTATTTTAATGTCCTTTTGAGTAGCACGTGGATGGGCCATGTTTTAAACGATTATCTAAACAACTAACTAGCTTCCATAAGAACATGCTGTTGTCAGGACTACGATCTCATTGTCTCACAGTTGTTTTATTTATTTATTCTGCTCTTCTCCCTCGCCGCCATTCCATGCGGTTTCTGTGCGATCGACATGTTGCGGTTGTACTGACCAGCGGGCTGACGGGCTCGTGGAAGGGAGCGCTGAGCAGGTTACAGTACAGCAGCAGGGTCAGCTTCTCACATCTCTGCAGGAGGAAACGTAATTACACAAAGCCCGAGCTGGACCGGGCCGACGTCCCCCCCCCGCCACGCTTATTTTCATCATCCCGTCATGGGCAGATACTCATCAGAGCGTAGCGGCTGCTGCCAGACAGGAGCCTGACAGCGACCGCGGGCGCGAAAGCGGAGCGCCGGGCGCGGCCTGCTACGGAAAACAGAGCGTGAACAATGGCGCGTTCATCGGCCGATCCGCAGCACCGTTTGAGAAGGCCTCCTCCCGCGATGAGCGGTTTTCGTCCCGTGCCGCAACGGGATTCGGCGCTTTCGTTTTTCCCCGCAGCTCCCGGGAAGACAGGCCGGAGGCGGAACATGGGGGGCAGATAGCACTCACCCGCTGGTCCTGGTTGGACAGGGTGTACGGGGCTCGGACGCCGCCGCAGCCCGGCGCGCTCTCGCAGTCGTAGGTCCGCGCGGCTTCGTGGTCGGCTCTGCACAGCGTGCAGGCCCAGTCGCCTCTGTGGGACACGCGGCGCCTCCGTTATTTACACCTCAGGCATGAAAAGAATGCTCAGTCTTCCCAGTCAGCAATTAATTGGCGTTTAAAAGGGCATTTAAATCCATCATATCTAATAACTTTGATCACGGCGCACGGTGGCGGCGGTTAGAATTGCCGACTAAAAGCGACAGGGTGAAACGCTTGTAAGTGCTTTATCTCTGTGACACGTCAATGTGACGCTGTATGCTCAAAGATGAACGGATGACAATCTATAAAAAGGCCAGATATATCTTATAATCTAAGTAATATTACAACCCTCTAAAAAGTTTTTTTTTTTTTAAATGCATGAATGAATCATGTTGTTGCATTTGGCCGAAGCAGCGAATTTAAAGCGGGACAAAACTGGTCCAGTGTGTTGCCTTCCTTCCTCTCGGATCACTGAATTATCAACGCGAAGGAGCCGCTAACGTGCTATTTGCCAGGAAAGCCAGTCACGCAGCCGTAAACAGAGACAGAAAGAAGCAGAAGAAGAACTAGAAGACTTTAAAACTCGTTCACAGGCTGAACCAGGCAGCCGGGTCATGAAACTGCGACTGATGACAGATGACTTCTCTCATAAAGATCTACAGATTACAGAAAGCTCGGCTTGTCGCGAGTCCACAACGTCACAAATCAGATGATCCAAATCAGGGTAAATCTGATGGAGACATAGGAGGACGAACACGGCAGGAAATAAGAAGAAAAATTGTGCATGTATTTACATAAAGTATAAGCATTGTATTCTTTATAAATCGTGAATTATTGTGTCACCCTGCTATGGTGAAGTGTTCATTTATGTAAATATTACCGTCTGAAATGCAGCCATTATCATTCAGGACTAAAATAACTCATAAGCCTGGATAACTAAATCTGCAAAGATGAGCTCGCCAACAATTCGAGATCATCGCAGCGCCCTTAAGTCGTTTGTCAAGAGTCCCTTTCGGCCCTTATTGCTGGATCTCGGAAAATCAATATTGGTTATGCCCTAAAAACATCAGCATTTGTTTAAGTTCTGTGACGACTGCTTTTTGAGGACAAGCAGCGTCACTTTAAAGCGTCACTTGTTTAAAAGCTCGGGCAGCCAAATAAGAGAAGGTACACCGACTTTTTTTTTTTTTTTTTTTTTTTAAGTGTGTGTGTGTGTGTATAGCCAAAAAAGGTACACACAGTGTTCATACTCACAGAGGGAAGCTGATGAGTGGGGGTATGTGACAGGCCAGGTGGTAAACTTTCGGGCAGCGGTCGCAGCACAGCAGCTCTCCTCCATTCAGACAAACGCCGCAGAAGTCCTCGCTGTCCATCTCCCCGCTCGCGGCTCCGGCTTCCGGCTCCTGCGCCTCCACTTCCTGGACGGGGGGGCCGGACTCCTCACTTCGATCCTCACACGGGCCTTCGCACGTCAGCCCGGCCTCATCCTTTTGCCGCGGCGTCCGAGCTCGGTCGGCTTCGGGCTCCGGGTCCAGCTCTATCACCATGGTCAGCTCAGGGTCCGGATCCAGGTAAAATGTCTCGAGTCTTCCCGTCGTGGTCCCATTCGTCGGACCCACAGTCTAACACGATGTAAGGCTGGTCTAGGCTAGATTCGCAGCCAAAGCTGGACTCCAGCTCTGGTTCTCCGGACGGGGACCCCTCAGGACAATATGCAGTCCAGGATGTTGCTGCTGTTTGGGGCGGAGTGAGATTACGGGACTCCGCCGGTTTGGATTGAGGCGTCTCTTCTTTGATCGCCAAAATGTCTTCCTCAAATCCATTCTGTCGGCAAAGACAAAGAAATAGTGACCAAGACGTGAAAAAAAAAAAAAATCCCAAAGCAGGAAAAAAAGTGGAGATCCGGAACTTCCATGAACGCGTCATGACCTTCGTTTCTGTTACCTGCTGCAGATGATCCAGCCTGGAGGCGTCATCAGAGAGCTCGGCGCGTGTTTGGCTTGGCAGCCGCACCAGTGACACCACCGGCTGCAAAGACGACACAGACTGGATGTTCAGACGCTCCAGGCTCACTACAGCTACGCAAGAACTACCCAGAATCCTCTGGGCTTCTGGGTGAATCCTGGGGAGACAGAGGAGGACTGACTTCTTGTGAACAAGTTGCCATTTTCCATGTTATTTCAGTGATTGCTCCTGGCTTACTTAACGTGACTTAAGCTACTTTGAAAAGTCCTCTGTAAATAAATAAATACATTTTGGAACATTTCAAAAAGGTTAAAAACTGCGACAATTATAATCTAACAATTGCATTCGCCGTTGATGAGTGGCTAGGTC
>CAAKHG010026880.1:0-10006 GCA_901007715.1 Dactylopterus volitans | reverse complement strand
TATTTCAGTGATTGCTCCTGGCTTACTTAACGTGACTTAAGCTACTTTGAAAAGTCCTCTGTAAATAAATAAATACATTTTGGAACATTTCAAAAAGGTTAAAAACTGCAACAATTATAATCTAACAATTGTAGTAACAATTGCATTCGCCGTTGATGAGTGGCGTGATTGCCGCTGGTCTTTTCGCATAAAAACACAATTTGATTGGCCGTTTCCGGATGATTCGGGTGACATTTGCCGTGATAAAAATTTAGCGCGAGATCTCATGGCTTTCGCGAGAGGGCCGACCGGGTTGTGATCAAGTCTACAGAGAGTTGGGAGTTGGAGTATCGATCCCTCTTTTGTGCACCAGTCACACATTTTCTGGTCAGCTCAGAGTAAAATGCCTGCCGTCGCCAAATTTTACATCAGCTCCGTCTTGTAGCATGCAAATTCTCTGTTGCCATATCTGATTGATTTCACTACCGTATTCTCTTCAGCAGAGCCGCGACACTTTCGTCAGGATGCTGTCGCTTCTCAGAGGGGGGCTGCCCGTCCATCTCGCAGAGTCTGGCGCTGCTAAGCTGTTGGAAGAAACAACAAAAATCACGGCAATAATGAAATGAATTACGAATTACTCTTCATCCACTTTCTCAGCTTTTTTTCTTCTTATTTTTTTTTCTAAATTTACTCTCTAAAAACAGTGTCTTGGCCTTACTTGCTCGACTGGGAGGCTTCGCTCCTCTGTTGTAGTTGCTGGATTGTAGCCAGTCTCAGATGACATGGCCTCCAGAGCCAGTTGCGCTCTGCTCTTAGCTACCGGAGGCAACGTGGTGGCTTGTCTGTGGGGAAAGTTGCCATGGTGTCCGTGAGACGGGTCTTCCATCTCCATGAGATTGGGTCTCTAGGGGTGAAAAGAAATATAAAAAAAACAAAAACAAAAACAGAGGAAAACAAAGAACAAACTGCTGTTTGTAAAATCTCCTGTGTGCTGAGTGTTGACAGTCAAATGAAATCATCAAAGCAAACAGAAAACCAATAATGACGCAGTCGGATTAACGTTTTACATCAACTTGAGCTCCGTACGGGGCTCCGCTCCCTTAGTGACAAATAACATTAGCACCAGTCAAATGAGGGGAGAAACAGCATCACGTACTTCATAGCGAAACATTATAAGCTCGCAAGCGGCTTTTAAGCTCCATGTAAGTTCAATCTTACCTGAGTGTCAATGATAAAAAAAAATAAAAAATAAAAACAAGCTTCAGAAAGACAGATCGATGTGCTTCCAGGTGGATGGGAGACGATTATGAGAGGAATGGCGTTGTTACATAAATACAGTCTCGGAGGGGAAACGAAGGCTCTGATTGGTGGAGAGCAGATCCAACTTCAACCCCCCGACATCCAAGCCTGTACATGGAGAGTCCCATCACGCACTCGTGTGATGTTAAAGCAAGAAAACCGCAGCAACGCATTTATAGTCACCTGAAATGAGGCAACAAAAAATATTCCACTTCTGAATAATTGTAGAGGAATTTCCCTCACAAGGTGGGCGAATCCTGTCAAGGCTCAAATGTGCAGGTCTTTCGCCCACAGATCATCTGCTTGTTATATTAATCAATAAATCTATAAAAAAAAATTGATCTCAAATATGTGTATTAAGAATTTTGTCTGATAGCCATAGGTCCCGGAAAACACGGGGTAAAGGGAGGCTCGAAGAAGTTCGGAAAGGCAGTCTTCCTTCCCTGTAGTCCAGTAAGACACAGCTATCAAATGCCAGCGTTATCAGTGCGCATTAAATCATCTCTGACGCGGTCTGAGTGAGACTTAACTCCCGTAAACAGAGTAATAGTGATATGAACGTGGCGCTGTGACAACTAGATAAACTGATGATGCAGGAAAAAAAAGAAGCACATCCAGCTGGCTGCTACCACAGGTGAGGTTTGACTGTGGAAATTACTCTCACTAACGCACTTATATAAGCATCGCCTTACATGCTGGGACCTCTCTTTTACCAAAGTTTAAGATTTAGAGAATGTGGAGTGGATTTATGCGTATCTGTCTGTGTCACGGGGCACTTCTAAATGTATACAGTTGAAATAAATGTACTTTTATGATAAATATGTACATGCTTATGATATAGAAACAAAGCTCTCCTCTAGATCTGTAACATTTGGAGGCTGGTGAATATGAGACAGCCCCAACCTCACAAATGAAACGTTTACACTGGATCTAGGTCACTTATCATTACAGTACATGTTAGTCAACACAGTACATGTTGATGAAAAGGAAATTGCACCTCAGGTGAGATATGTAATATGCTCACTCATATAAGTCTGTGCTGAGTATTGTCCTTTTTTATTTCCAGGACTTAAAAGTTTTCCATTCTTTACACATTTCGGCATTTCACATGTTTTAAATGAATAAAATGCATAAATGCAATAAGCGCTTAAAAAAGCCTGTATCAGATTTCCATAAAATGTCAGGAAATCACCTCTGAGTTTGCTCCTTGCTTATTAGATAAGGGTTAGTGAACATCTGAGTCATATAACCCTTCCCTAAGTGGAAATGGTGGCTGAATCCACTCAGTAAATTTGTTCCGTTTGAGTTTACAAAGTTTTAAAGCTGCAGCGAGATTAAATCTGATATTCCCATTAACTGTGCCTTTTGGAATGTTTATTTGGATTTTTAGATAACATTTGATCTCTCTGAGTTATTCAGGACTTTGCCTTTAATTATCTAGCGCATTAGCCGAATTGAAAAACCTATTTTTTTGCCAATTTGATTTAATAATCTATTCAATCATCTAAAATTTCTCTGCAAATATACAGTATTGGGCCGACATTTGAACTTTAGTTTAACCAAGAAGGCGTGGGCGGCTCTGCGCTCCCCAGATTTAGCCATTACTGACATCCGTCGTTGGGGGGCGCTGTGGATCCCGTTGCTGCCGAAACGCAAATCTCACACAAAACCGCGTGGTTTCCAAATCCCGTTCCTCTTTCAACTAGCCTCCAAGATGGTAGGTGCTATCATGTATCCCTGTGCTACGAAATTGAGTGAAATCTGTGCCCATCCTTGTTCGTTTCTACAGAAAAGTGGCATACGATGGTGGATTAAGTTATAGTTGTCACTCGTGGTCAATTAACTGCAGTTATTGCCGTCATTTCTTTCCCGAATGTGGCAATTTGCGAGCGGTTCCCTGCAGTATCTCCGCTGTGTCCCGGGCCTTCGGCTGTGGCAGACGAACACCGGTTTCCGAGTGCATGGACTCGCATGTCTTACCCGCATTCCAAAAGCCCCGTTTTTCACAAGTGTAATCGCAGCAACGTCGTCGAAATATCAAGGCACACAAAGGAATGCGCCAAACTTCTCATTCGCTAGCTGCCGGTAGTAGCATTAGCTACCGAGGACGATAAGCGGCATGTAGCGTGTAAGATGGAGATTTTGAATTGAGCTTTTGTAAAGGGAAAAGTATCCTTCGCGTGTCGTTTTTAAATACATTTTTTTCCAGAAACTGTTTGCCCCACGCTTGGGCTACTATCTCCATAGCCTGTCGAGCCGAGTATAGGAGTTTCAGCTAGTTTGGCTAGCCAGCTAACTCCATGAGTCGCGATGGAGCATGACAGCCAGCCAGTCCGCTCAACGCCTCTGAAATCTGTCTCGACAGCCGACCAAGAAGACTAAGACCAGGAAGCTCCGAGGACACGTCAGCCACGGACATGGTCGCGTTGGTAAGTGCACACTTCGCCCGGTCACGTCGTACGCCGGTGCCGCAGTCTATCCCGAAAATGTGATCCTGTGCATCCAACCTCTTGTCACCTCGCAGGCAAGCACAGGAAGCATCCCGGGGGTCGTGGTAATGCTGGTGGTATGCATCACCACAGGATCAACTTTGACAAATAGTAAGTGCGGCACGAGATGTCGGTGTGTCAATAAGATGGTCGATGAGTGTATCTGACATCTAACAAGCAGTTTCCCTTGGAAGTTTGAACCCCGTCTGTCCGCGCGGGCACACTTCTCCGTTCAGGTCAAAGGCCATTTGTCATTGTAGAGACTAGAGTCTCATCTTGACACACACAATTGTCTTGGTGTGCTTGAGTCCTCTTAGAGCGACGACTGGTCCTATTCACCGACTGGGTCCCTTGTTGGCCGGTCACCCACATGGGCAGTTACAAAATGTTTTCTCATATTCCTGTTGGTGGACTCCTCCAGCTTTGTTCACATCCAACCAGAAACAAACATGTAGCACTTTGTGCGGTGTTATGAACATAATTTCCGGTTGTAAATATATCGTATTGTTTCCGGAAACATGGTTTTGGTTAAATTTGAATGCCATTGTAAATATCTGCACACGGATAAGGCAAAGTGAGGTCATGGTTAATTGCTGTTTACATTCAGAAAGCCTATGTGGCTATAGTGCTTGCGGATGAAGTTGAATTGACCCTATTTTTATTGTTTTTGGGGTGTCGGTTACTCGCTGAGCCGTCATGTCTGTCCTCCCTGTCTGTCTCCAGCCATCCGGGCTACTTCGGTAAGGTGGGTATGAGACATTACCACCTGAAGAGGAACACAGCCCACTGCCCCACCATCAACCTGGACAAGCTCTGGACACTGGTGAGCGAGCAGACCAGGCTCAACTACGGCAAGAAGCCCGAGGGACCCGCCCCCATCATCGATGCAGTGCGCGCTGTAAGTTATGGGCACAATTGTCTTCACTGACTTTGTGTTTTTGAACCGAAAGCAACAGGTTGCGATGCGGCAGCAGTGATGTATGAGGCAGTGTCAGTTGGAGTCAAGAAACTTTTTTTTTTTTGTTAGCCAGAGCTCAAAGACAAGATCAGTAGGGAGTGCTTGATGGTTTCTTTGTCTGAGTGAGGGCTGTGCCATAGTGCCTTTAAACTACTGTAAAGCTGCTGTGTGTTTATGCCGTGTTAAACAAGTACAGAGATGGGAAATCGAGAATTCATTTTAAGAGCGGATAGCTTAATCACTGCAGCCGTTTCTCAGTCAAGACATTTACCCACCAGTAATTCCAAGCTAATTTAAGAACAGCCAAGCTAATCGTATGTTCGTGTGTGATGAGCTTGAAATGTCAGGACATACCAGTGCTGATGTACAGATTCTCCTGATTTTAGTCTCACAGCATGCCTGTAACGGTTTTCACATTTACAATATTTAATAAGGTAAAACGTTTTAATGCACATTGGCAAGATGTATTATCAAAGGATGCTCATCAGCCATTTCTGTCAAAAGAAAAATAAAACTAATTTACTGGTTTAAAAGTAAAAACGAGGCTCAGAAAATGGTAGAAATTCAGCACAATTTTAACGAGCAGTGTGGTGTCTGTGGGTTTGGGCGGTGAAAATACCGGTTTGCTGAGCGTGGCTAACGTTAGCTGTGCGAGCATCAGCTGACATGCACTATTGTCAGGCTAACGTCCACATGCCTGCGCTGAATTGCTCTGGTTAAAAACTTTATGCAGGTTTACTGTGACAGTGTTCACTCAGTCTCATTTAACTCTAAACTGTCTTTTACAAGATTCCTGGGCATCCACCAGCTGAACAGAATTTTAATAAATAAACAAATGCCAACTGGCATGAAGAGCAACACTTAAATGAATAATCAACTAATCACACGCGTGTCCATTATTTTGATGAATCCGATGGACTGAATGTACAATTGTGACGAGTTCAAGTGTCTGCGAATTATCTTGCACACAGATATAACGAATGGATAACACAAGAAAATGTGAAGAACCTAAATGGGATGAAAAATAAGACCATTATTACGGCCTCATGTTCATATTGATTTGCACCATGCAAACAAAGCAGCAAGACATCATACATGCACTCAGCATGTATGATATGAAACATGGCATGAGCACAAACCACGGCCGTCGTTGGGCAAAAAGAGCAAACTAAACTCCAGAATTAATACGAACGAGGTTCACTGAGAACCTCCATGAATGCACAGGTGGTAACAGCGGTTAGAGCCACGTTATACAACAGCCTAACGAGCAACAGCTAAGTCGGAAGGATTAACATTCAAAGTCAACACTAACGCAATTGTTGTCGATGTTATGAGGCAAAACTAACGACGGCGTGGCGTTCACTTACCGGTTTATGAACGCAGTCTTCAAAGGAACTCTAGAGGAAGCACAGTAAGCATGTCGACTGTCCACCAAACGCAGCAGCTGCTCTGCAGCCGCACGGCTCACCCACCGCACAACAATTGCCCTCTGCCCCCAGAAGGGGGCATCGTTCCGTTAGTGTGAATTGCTAAGGTTGTCCTTTTGTCACGCCAGTTATCGTCAAATACAATTCCTATCGCATCAGAGTATCGTTTACCGCTCGTCACTGACTCTTTGCAAACAAATCAGGACTTGCAGCATTGGATGAGCACTGCTGAGATGTTTGCAGCTCTGCAGTGGCTAACAAATGCAGTCGGGAGATGAGTTGTAATGTATTTTGGAAAATAATTTTGAGCTTTTCTTGACTCTAATGCTGATTTACCCGCGTTAGAACCACCAGTGATGATGTCCTCTGTTTGGACTGACTCACTTTAGCGCTGCTTGAGCTTAAATCTCAATATTGCTGCTGTCGTTTGACATTTCTCTCATCCTGTCTGCAGCCATTAAAGGTTTTTAAGTTCTGTCAGCAGCGTCGCGGCTGGATATTGTAGCTCGAGCGGTTCTGCATTTCAGATCATTTTGTTAACCGATTGCATTCTCGACTCCGCAGGGATACTACAAAGTTCTGGGCAAAGGCAAACTGCCCAAGCAGCCTGTGATCGTCAAGGCCAAGTTCTTCAGCCGGCGGGCCGAGGAGAAGATCAAGGCAGTGGGAGGAGCCTGCGTGCTGATGGCATAATGCTCCTGCCGGTGTTTTTTTTGCAAAAATAAACTGTATAAATGGAAACTGCTTTGTTGTCGTTCGTTTATGAGCGGGGTTGTTGTTGTGCAACATTTAAAGTTTTGTTTAATAAATCCTAACGGTGCAGTTGCATGCTTTAGAGCGCTGAGGAGACTTTTGTCATTTCAGGTTGGTTTTATGTGTGGATGCAGCCAGGTGTTAGAAACCCAAGTTAACTCGGCGGAAAGGATTGTTATGACCCGTCTGCTGTGCAGGGATGATTCATTTTAGTTCATTAACTGCGGTTCAGTCTGTGGCCTCCTGAGCTTAACGACGCTCCTGGCAGCACACTTCCTGATCTGGAGGTCACCTCAGCGTCCACGTAGATCTCTGGGAACGGGCGAAATCCTAAACCTCATACAAAGACAAAACGGGTTAAGGGCTGAAAGTCTGGTGAGCTCCAGAGGCTTGGAAATTACCGGCATTTAAAAAAAAAAAATAGAAACTGATGAGATGCTTTGATCAGGTGGGCGGGAGTCATGCAATTAACCCGCAAACTTCGCACGCGCCACTTTATCCGCACCGAGGAAACGACGCGCAAACACGAGAGCAGCCCAACAATAAATCCCTAATGAGGATTATATAATAGCTAATTAAATCAGGAAGTCACGTGGACATCAGCTATACCTCGCACATATCTGACGCCGTTTCGCGGAGACGCGCATCTCCACGTCAGCGCGACGTCACGCGAGGGGGGGGGCGTGGTTTAACGTGCGGGACTTCCGGTGCTGTTACTCGAAAACGCAGCCGGCTGCGTAAAAAAAAAAAAAAAAAAAAGTCTCGCCAAACTAGACGCGCAGGATGCGGGGGCGACATCTACGATGATAAGGTAGCTGTTTAAAAACACATTTACGATTTTTTTTTTTCTTTTTCTCCTCCGGAGGGTTTTGCGCTTTGGAGGCGCGTTCTGCCGGCTGAGTTTGCCCGGATGCGCTCGCGGCATCGAGCTGGTTGTTTGGGGTGTCTTTAACGAGACCTTCGTGGACATGTTCGTGAACGGCGACGGTAGAAGGGTGACGCGGGCGGACGCGCTCCGCTCGCTCCGGCCAGTCTGTCGGTGCGGCGGAGCTGGTTTAGAAAGAGAACGTGGCTGCGAACAAGTTTTTGTTTTTGGTTTCAAAAAATGCCATCGGGTGTGCGAGTTAATCTGCGGCGCATGCGCAGTTCGCCTGCATTTTTTTATGCCTAGTTCAGGCGCCTCAGTATTAAGTATTAAGTTTATAAGCGTTGGACGTATGTTGCTCTGCCCTGAAGGTGACACCAGGAGGAGCTTACTTCTTACTTCTTAATAACCTGGCCAGTTTTGTTTTTGCACACATAGATCCTGGTCTTTTTTTTTTTTTAATCTGGCACATGGCAGTAAATGGGGATGCAGTCAGAATGCTTTTTTTCCTGTTTTGACCACCAGTCCAAAAACAAAAATAGTTTAATATTGGATGTGTATTAAAATAAATAGAAAATAAAAGCAATATGACTGCTTTTAATTTTTTTCCTGTTTAGTGGAATTAATGTTGCTGCTCCATGAAACAAAACGTTTTTTTTTTTTTAGTTTCACAGTGAGGTTAATGACATCTGAGCCCTCTTCCCCTGCTCAAGTGAGGGCCATGTGAGTTTAACCCGGATCGTCGATGGCAACACAAGCGTGGCTGGACTCGTCCCTGCGGCGCTCCGGCAGCCTGGGCCTGGAGGTGCTGGAGCGGGCCTCCAGGCGGAGCGTGGACTGGACCAGCACCAGCGCGTCACAGACCCCTGCCACGCCGGAGGAAGACACTCACATACCCGTTAAGGTGGCTGCACGTCTGCTGTGCACGACCCCCCCCCCTTACCCCCTTCCCTGAGGTGGATTTTACAACCTTTTATTCCTTTTCATTCCGCCTGTCCAGAAAACCCACACGCAGCTTGACGACGCCTTTGCCGCCATCGCAGAGTTGATGGTGCAGACCACCTACCAGTGCAAGGTCAGCCATCGTTCGCCTGCACCTCCTTTTGCTTTCAGCAGCAGACCCGGTTGACTAAAAGGCGACTACGTTTGTTTGCTGCAGAGGTTTTACGAGTCCGGCGGTTGCACCGAGCCCAGCGACATGGAGAGGACTCACGTGTCCAGGTTCCATACTCGGCCAGCAGCTGGGACAACAACATCTGCGCTGCCGCGCAAGAAACATGTAAGCGCTCTGGGAACGCAGGCGCCGGACCTGTTCACATGCAGTCGTGCGTGTTCTTATCAAGCCTTGCAATTATGCAGAAAGTCACACTTGCCAGCTTCTGAATGGCAGCTCCATCCTCTCTGACGCTGCAGCCTCGGTTTCATCCGCTAGCTCCTGAGGAAAAGGTTTTCCAGATATCCAAGTTAATTTCTCTTATTTTCTTCATCAGCTAATTGTTTGTTATGGCGACGTCTCCACGTTGTTTTTGTCTAAGGTGCTCAGTTTAATATCTCATAAGACAAAGATAAGAAGAAAAAATGCAAAGAATGAATTTGGCATTTTTTTTAATGGACTTTTTACAGCTCAGTGGAATCGGGTTTACATCGCGTGTTGTCAAAATTTTAGATTCCTGAATGAAATCTTGGATTTTAAGCAAGATACAACACCAAACGTCAAGAAGCATCTTTCTTTTTAACATCTCCTTGTTAAATTCTAAACAAGACACACAAGTAAAAATCGACACTTGAGGCTGCAGCTTCCTAATTGGGGGGCGGGGGGGTAATGGCTTGTTAAATGACCTAGAATTGCAGAATTCCCTGCATTCCCAGCATCGTTCGAGAAACGTCACATTGCTCCCACGTTCCGTCCTCAGGGTCGCGTGTCGGCAGCGGAGGAGGACTTCTACATCGAGGTCTCGCCTGGAGCGTACGCCGTCACCGCCAGCCTGCCCGAGTCGCAGCGGCAGACCCAGCTGGTCAACGTCAAGGCCGGGGAGAGTGTCAGCCTCACCTTTAACCTCTGACCTCTCGAGAGACCAAACCACTCGCCCTTAATCTTCAGGAACGGAACCGACCAGTGCTCATGTTTTGCAGGGTTTTTTTTTTTTTTTTTTTTTTTTTTTTTTTTTTTTCCTCTTTTTTAGCTTTTTTTTTTTTTTTGGGTGGGGGGGGGGGGGGGGGGGGGGGGGGGGGGGGG